>PVLC010006696.1:0-13608 GCA_004027655.1 Graphiurus murinus
AAATCAAAACTACCCTGAGATTTCACCTAACTCCAGTCAGAATGGCAATCATAAAAAACATGAACAACAACACCTGCTGGCGAGGGTGTGGAGAAGTGGGAACCCTAATACATTGTTGGTGGGAGTGCAAACTTGTGCAACCACTGTGGAAAACAGTATGGAGGATCCTCAGACGAATGGGAGTGAACCTACCATATGATCCAGCAATACCTCTACTGGGTATATACCCAAAAGAATGGAAACCAAATTATCAGACCGATGCATGTGTATCTATGTTTATAGCAGCTCAATTCACAATAGCCAAACTATGGAAGCAGCCAAGATGTCCAACCACAGATGAATGGATTACAAAACTATGGGATATGTACACAATGGAATTTTACTCAGCCGTAAAGAAGAACAAAATCATGTTCTTTGCAGGGAAATGATGCAACTGGAAAACATTATGTTAAGTGAGATTAGCCAGTCACAAAGAGTAAAGAAGCATATGTTCTCCCTAATATGCGGATGCTAGGGAGAAGATGGGGCATAGGAGGGTCTCCAGATGAAATGGAGAGATCCTCGATAAGCAAACAAGTTGATCTAATTGTAGTGGATGCACGGGGCAGAGGGACACCCTAAGGCACATGATGTACTTACACAGTCATATCAAGGTCACTCACTGAAGTGAACCTGAGGGGGAGGGAGGGGGAGGGAATGGGGTGGGAATTGGGGAAGGGGTCAAATGAGAAGTGTGTGCAAATATCTTGTTAACAACTTGTCCTTAACAAAGATGTATGCTATAATGCACAAATTACTACAATAAAAATTTAAAAAATACAAATTTTTAAAAAGTAAATATAAGGCATAGGATTACTTTATTTCAGAAATAGCCATCATTTAACCAAACTACCAGACCAATGCATGTGCATATATATTTATAGCTGCACAATTCACAATAGCCAAACTATGGAAGCAGCCAAGATGTCCATCAACAGATGAATGGATTACAAAACTATAGGATATGTACACAAGGGAAATAAATTAATAAAAGTGTATAGACATGCCAGGATGTCTTTAGCTATACATAGTGATGTGTAATTTGATCAATTCATCAGTTTACAATGAGGTTGTCTATTCAAAACTCTCTCCCTGACCAATTTCTGTATCCTACTAATCTCCCTTCTAATTTCATGGATTCTCTTTTTCTGTGTTTGTTTTTCTCCCTCTATCTTCTACATGTGAGAGACATAAGATTATACTCAACTAGGGGTCACCCTTATGTTGTTTAAGGAAGACCAAGGAAACTTCAGTTTCTAGCAGTACTATGCATTAGATATCATGGACCACACTCCTGGTGAGTACAACTAAAATGTTTGATAACACACATTTATCCTTAGTGAATTTAATTTGTTCCACAAAACCCTGCTGTTTTTATCTCTGGGATGGGTTCAATCTCCAGTACTACCAAAAAAAAGTGAGGGAAGAAGACTGAGTAGCTGGGTGTGATGGCACATGCCTGTAATCCCAGTACTTGGGAGACTCAGATAAGAGAATCAATCGCAGGTCCAAGGCCAGCCTCAGCAGCAGAGTGAGGCCCTCTGCAACCTACTGAGATCCTTTTTTAAAAATAAAAAGTAAAATAGAGGGCTGGGGGTGTAGTCCATAGGTAGAATGCCCCTGAGTTCACTCCCAGTACCAAAAAAAAAAAAAAAGAAAAGAAAAGAATAAAAAGAAAGAAAAGACACTTTCATGAATTTAGTTATCACACCAGTTTTTAGTCAGAAAATCTGATATGGAACAATGTGAAATTTTATATTAAGGTTACATGAAACCCCAAAATTTTTCTGGGCCTACATATGTCATACAAGAGATATGAAGAGTTAACATCAGTCTTTTGTGTACAAGTGCTATTCCATATACTTCAACAGTTTAGTGTTTTGCCTTTATTTTATTTTAGGTTGATTTTCTGTTCTACAAATTTATTTTTAGCACAGTATCAATATAAGATGACCATGGGCATATTGGGATCTATATGTGACTTTATATGATGCAGAGTTTGTTTTACGAAAGTGGCTGAACCTATGTTTGGGGCATAAATATTGATAATTGTTATTTCCTCTTGCTGGACTGTTCATTTTACAAGTAAAAAATGACTTGCTTTGTCTCTTTTGATAAGCATAGGCTAGAAATCTAATTTATCTGATATCATAGTTGCTACTCCTGCTTGTTTTTGAGTTCCATTGACATGGATTACCTTACTCCAGCCCTTCACCTTTAGTTTGTGGGAATCTTTGCTTGTAAGGTGCGTTTCTTGCAGGCAGCATATAGATGGATTCTGGGTTTTAGTCCATTTTGCCACCTTGTGCCTTTTTATTGGGGAGTTGAGACCATTTATACTCAGTGTGATTACTGAGAGATGATTTTTAATTCCTAACATTTTGAGTTTTGACTTCTGTTTGCGGTAGTGTTTGTTCTTCTTTGCTTAGCTGTTTGCTTCCTGGAAATTATTGTTTCTCTGGTTCTGACGTTTACTTGTTAGTTCTTCTTTGTAGTTAATCTCTTGAGTATTTTCTCCAGTGCTGGTTTGGAAGACATACATTCTTTCAGTTTCTGTTTGTTATGGAAGGTTGTTATTTCCCCCTCACCTGTGAGAGATAGTTTTGCTGGGTAGGAGAATCTTGGCTGAAAATTATTTTCTTGCAGAGTTTGGAATATGTTACTCTAGCCCCTCCTAGCTTTCATGACTTGGTTTGGGAGGTCTGGAGTGCTCTGGCTCTGGTGGGAGAGGTGAGCTTGTGTGTCCTAACTGCAGGCTTAAACTGGTTGTCCCAGGTATTCCTGGTCACTGTCACATGAGGGGATATGCTGCCTGATTTGGGTGTGGAGTACTGTAGTCGCTTACTCCACATCTGGTCACTGGTTATGCAGGAGGTTGTTAGATGTCACTGGGCTAGTAGATCCCGCTCTGAGTGTCTACCGTTCATGGTGCATGCCACTGTCTCGTGCATGGGTTCCTTTGCTCTCCCTGGTCTGCTTTCTGGGTTCTGTTCAGCTGTGCTTCAATTTTTGTTACTTTGTTCACTTTTTTGCTGCTTTGCTTTTCTTTCCTTCAGTCAAGTAGATGATTTTGTAGCAGTTTTGATTCAAGCTCTACCATGTAATTGAGTGCTAGTCTGGCTCTGGAGGGAGAGGTGAGCTGGGGTGTCCCCGCTGTGAGCTTAACCTGGTCCTCCCTGGCATTCCAGTCACTGTGGATCATGCAAGGATATACTGCCTGATTAGGATGTGAAGTTCTGGAGTCACTTACTCCACATCTGGTCGGTGGGTATGCAGGAGGTTGTTAGATGTCTCTGTGCTAGTAGCTGCCGGGCTGGGTGCTGGCTCAATTGTATGCTCTCCCTAATATGTGGAAGCTAGGGAGGAAATGGGGCATAAGAGGGATTCCAGATGAAGAAGGAGAAACTTTAGGTGAGCAAAGAAGTTGAATTAACGGAAGGTGATGGGGGGAGGGGGGACACCCTAATGTACATGCTGTACTTTCACAAACATATCAAAGTCAATCACTAATACGAACCTGAGGAGGGAGGCCAAGGGAGTGGGTGGGAATTGGGGAAGGGATAAATGAGAAATGTGTACCAGCTTGTAGTTAACAAAGATGTATGATTACAATGCACCAATTTAAAAAAAAAAAAGAACAGCAAACTCCACGCTGAGCCGGGGGGAGTGTTGGCTGAGTCAGCATGTGAAATGGTCAGTACAGAACTTGACCTGTGATAGCTGTTCTTGTTGTTCTAAATTCTTGTTACTTTGAGAATTGATATGAGGAAAACACTTTTTAAAACAAATTTTATGACAAAAATTGTATTTATGGCGTAAAAGATGTTCTGACGTATGTATACACTGGGGAATGGCTAAATCAAGCTAATTAGCATATCTTTTACCTGACATCCTTTTAATTTTTAATATCAAACTATGTGATTAGCATTACTGTGGAGCATAGGCCCTACATGGCCATTTATAGTATATGTGTGTGCGTGTGTGTGTGTGTGTGTGTGTGTGTATGTGTTAATATAAGACATGGTCTCAAAAAATAAAAATGATTTGGGTACATGGTGAAAAATTAAATTGTAAAGGAATGCTTAGAAGGATAAAGCACACATTTCCCTACCCCTGGTGGTATTTATTTTTTTTTACTGGTTCCATTTTTAGTTTTTGTGGCCATACTTTCATCTCTCCAAATAAGCTTATACTGCTATATTTCTAACTTTTTATAATGCAAGATCTCAAACACCCTAACTGTAAAGAAATTAGTAGGCTGAATCCCATGTACCCATTAAACACTTTCAACAATTAAAAAAAAGATGACCATGGGCCCCAAACTGCCCAACAACAAAAAAGATTAAAATGATGTATGAAAAAAAGGAATAAGTATATTAAAGCTTTATCATTTTATGCTTTATGTTCAATCTTTTACAATTTTACATGTACTTTTTATTGTTTAATTAATCAATTTAATTGTTAAATATAGGTAGTAATGTGAGGGTATCTTGGATTGGAATAAATGAGTAATGGTTTTTCCACTAAAATTAGTGAGGCTGGAGGTGAGATTCAGTGGTCGAGTGCATGCTTAGCCTGAACGGTCTTGTTTACAATACCCAAAATAATAAAGAATACCAAAATAATAAAGAACCTTAGAAAGTAAAATTAATGAAAACTGTTTTCATTTAACAACTTTTCACTTAACAGCAGGGTTTTGTGGAACAAATTAAATTCATTAAAGATAAATGTGTGCTATCAAACTTTTAGTTGTACTCACCAGGAGTGTGTTCCATGATGTCTAATGCATAGTTCTGTTAGAAACTGAAGTTTTCTTGGTCTTCCTTAATCAAAAGTCATAAACTGATACATCAATGTAAGAGTGACCCCTAGTTGAGTATAATCTTATTTCTCACCATAAAAATTCTTGTCATTTAATTATCAGTTCATTCTGACATGTCCATACGCTTTTATTAATTTATTTCCCTATACTCTCCAAAATGGTTTTCAGCAGTTTACAAGGAAATTGACTATTCAAAACTCCTAGAACATTATCTGGAAAATAGTAAGAACTCAATAATACATGCCTTTATAAAAATGCACACTTAAATCATCAGGATAAAACTATAAGATCAAATATATTTAAATTGCAAAGGAAAATATGCTAATATTGAGGGGTAAGAGTGATTAAATCAATAAACTTCAATCTGAGTTTCCAGGCAATAAGAGAAAATGCTATAGAATTATTTTCTGATAAAATTCATCCTACCAATTCTTCAAGGCAATTAAATTTTCATTTGGTGGTATGCCTTTTTATTAAAACTGGAGACTGAAAAACCTAATGATACTTATCTTATATATTAGTTTTGCAGGAAAATTGCAGCTAATCCACACTTCCATCTTTCTGGTCATTCATTTAGTAAATATTTTGACTTTTACTTTGTTTGGTATCCTTGAAAAATGTCAAGGGCAAACAAACAAGGTACAATTCAGTTGAAGTGTATCTGCAGAAAGCTAAACAAATGAGGCCAGGTAAAAAGCTTTCCAGAAACCTAAATAAATAAAGATCAGAGTTAATAAAGGTTAATAAAAGTCACTCACACCTACAGGTGTCTATGAATAGCATGTCCCATATATTACCTTCTTTAATTTTTATACCTCTTGCTAAAATTTTCCTAGTGTCATAAAATTCAAATAAATGTTTCCCACTTTATTATCTCTGTATTATGTTTAGTCAATTAAGATAAGATTGATGTAAGTTAGCAAACAGATAATTTAGTGATTCTATTAAAGTTGCCTATACTGACCAATATTTTTACTGAGGTAAATGTTTATCCTGTAGACAAGATTATTTTCACCATGCACCCTGACATAAATTTAAGTGTTACTTTTATTTAGCAAACAAAATATTCACTATGTGCCTGACACTATTATAAGCACTTTACAAATATTCACACATTTAATCCTCATGCTATGGGGTAAGTACTATAACTTTTCTCCCCCACATTTTATAGATGAGTAAATTAAAGCATGGATACCCTTTTTAATTTTCAAACTTCTTATATTTTTTGGTAAATTACAGTCTGACATCATAATGCACTTCACAGTGATAGAGACATACATTCACACAGCACTTGGTGAGTTTTCCACCTTTTAAAAACTTACCTAAGGTAACAGAGCCAATAAGTCACAGGGCCAAGAGTTGAACTCAAGCAGTATTATTTTAGGGTCCATACTTTAACCATGATGATATCCTTTAATCCAGACAAGTACTTCATTGAGGGCATGTAACTACACAATCCAAGGCACATATGAAATTATCTTGGCCTAGAAGAATTTCAAAGTGGATGTTACTCCTTTAAGCCATAGAAAACACTCATTCCTGCTCCCCAGAAGATGTGATTGTGTATGAGCCTGCAAAGATGAGTTGGCTGCCAAATGAGCCCTGGAAAAACTGATCACGTTAGTCTGCTGAATTGTGTTATTTATATTTCAGTGAATTTTTACAAGGTATACAAAGACAGTTGTACTTTTGACCAGAGCCAGTTACTTCTGAGGGCCTCTCAAATTAAGAAAGGTCCTAAGACATTACCCTGTATTTTATCTCTAGAAATTATGTTATATTAGGAAACCATTTATTCTTATCCTGACTCTTTTGGTGACATAATACACACACACACACACACACACACACACACACACACACACACACACAGAAATTATGTTAATCTCATGCAGTTTGCTTTATTAATAGTTTCTGTCTTTATAATTAATGGCAATAAATAAATAATAAAGCCAACAGTTTTTACCTGTGCTCTGCATTCCATCCCTTCCCTCAATAACCACATGGTTTTGTGTATTTATTTTTCCCTTTTTTCCACTGGATCTTTTAGATTAGTATTTGAACATGCTCCAGTCACTTATTACTTTTTATAAAGTTTTCCTTGGTCTCCATATCCTTCTTCTACCCTTGCCCTGACCAGTTACCATCACATTTCATGTTCCTCTACCACTCACTGAATTGTGTTTCATCAAGGTCATTATAATCATGAGTGGTAAGGACCAAAATAAAATAATAAGTGTGAGATATTATGTGATTCTTTGTTTGAATGTTCCTCATTGTGACCAACTTCTTCTAAGTTTAGATTGCCCAAACTCAACATCACCCTTCCAAGTCATCCCTCCTCATGTGTTGCCTGTCTCAACAAATGCCATTTTCACCTATTCAGTTAACCAAACCATATAGTCACTTCAAAATGATGGTTTAAGTGGTAGATATGTTGAATTACTGATATTCATGGGCAAGAAGACATGTTAGGCTGTTTATCCCAATATATCTTCCTAATCATCAGCTTCAAATGGATTATCAGTAAGACTTGATCATCCTTATATGTAGTTCTGAACAACTAATTTCTCCTTTTCTGTAGCATCTTTTCTCAAACCTACATATGCTTTATCCAAATGTTTCTAAACTCTACTATCATGTTCAGTCTCAAATGACTTTGCTTTCTATTGAATAAAAATAGAAGCCATTAAATGGGAAGTCCTTTCACATTTACACCCAGTCTCTTATCTATATCTCCTACTAAATTAGAGTATTTGCTCTTCCTCCTATATGAAGTTAGTTTTTCCACCTGTATTATAGATCCCAACAAAAACCACTTTTTCAAAAACTGAGCACGATTTGTCTCCTTTTTAAATATTAAACTACCACTTCTCAGCAATAATCTTTCTCTTTGCCTTTAAACATACTTAAGCCCCTCCCATTAAAATACACTACTGAAGACTTCTGTTTCTGGGTAAGGTGTAGTTACAGGAAGTGGTTTGACATTCCCACCTGAAATAACATAAAGAAGACAAATACAGTAAAATAACAATTCTCAGTACATTGAATAATAGAAAATGAGGGGCTATGATGCCAGAGAGACAGGAAACAAATTTAGATGGAATCCACAATTGGTTTGACATACTATTTGGAGAAAGTTTTTAAGCTGGGTAATAGGTAGCATAGTTTCTGTAAGTGAGGAAGAAGTAATTGGGAGTTCAGGGAGGGTGTGGCAGCTGGAGGTCATAGGGTAAATATATGAGAGGAAATAGATGCACACACAAAAAAAAAACTCTAGATCTTCCTGTGGTCCCTCTTGAGTATTTAGCTCAGTACCAATATATGTGTACATGTGAGGAAGATATCCAAGTCCAGGGAAGGAGATACCTAAAAAGGAATAGAGGGAATTATATTGGGAGTGCACATAGTACTTTGAATACCGCCTATTTCCAAGAGCAAGAGTACAAAATCTCATAATCAGGGGACATTGGGTAGAATACACAAATGAAGTTTGTGTCAATCATAGAGGAAAACTTAACCTGAAACTGAGTGCTGCTGTGGTTCCACCAAAGGAAGCTAAAAAGTGAGATAAAATTAATCGTGGTACAGTGTCACATGCCTGAAATCCTGGTACTTAGGAGGCTGAGACAGGAGGATTGCAGGTTCAAGGCCAGCCTCAGCAAATTAAGGAGACCTTGTTTCACAATAGAAAACAAAAAAGAGCTAGGTGAGTAACTCACTGGTAGAATGCATCTGAATTCAATCTTCAATAGCCCTCAAAACACACAAACACATATACACAGGATCAATCTGATTCCAAGTAGTATAATTATATTGAGAAATAAATCTTGAGAATATTAATATGAATACAAAAATTTAGTATGCACCAAATTAAAATATATGTCTATCATCTAATAAAAGTACCAAGAAACATAAAAATAAAACACATGAGAAAAAAAGTCATAAGTCAAAACAGACCCAGAAATGAGACAGATGATAGAGTTAATAGATAAAATATTAGACAATTATTAAGCCCTAGCATATATGTTTAAGAAAATATTGCTAAATTAAAACACTAGCAATAGAAATTATCCAAAATAAAATCTTAAGAGAAGAAAAATGGAGGAAAATGAACAATATATCAGTAAGTTGTATCACAATTTCAACCAGCCTAATGTTCATGTACTTAGATTTCTGAAAGAAGAGAAAATATATTTGAAAAACATAATGGATAAAAAATTTCTGAATTTCATATAAGCTACAAACTTACAGATTTATAAAATTCAAAAAATTCAATATTAATAAACATGAAGTAAACTACACAAAGACAAATGAAAATCAAATTACTCAAAACTAATAATAAACAAAATATCTAAAAGCAGCCAAAGGGGGGGGTGCAATACTTACAGAGGAACAAAGATAAGGAGGTCACCAGATTTCTCATGAGAAACAGTGCGAGTGAGGAGAGAGTAAAGTGATATCTTTAAAGAACTAAGAGAAAAAAAAGACTTTGACATAGAATGATTCACCAGTGTACTGGGTACTGTAATCTACCTGAATTAACACATAAAACCAGCCATTATGCTCAGCTAAAATATCTTTCAAAAATGAAGGCAAGTTGAGAGTGGCAGCACAAGTCCATAGTCCTAGAACTTGGGAGGCTGAGACAGGAAGATTGCAGGTTTGGTAGTCCTGGTACTTGGGAGGCTGAGACAGGAGAATTACAGGTTTGACAATAGCCTCAGCAATGTGGCAAGACTCTTAGCAACCTATTGAGACCCTGTTTCAAAACAAAAGATTAAAACAAGGGCAGGGGATATAGATTGGAAGTAGAATGCCCCTGGGTTCAATCTCCAGTATCCCTCTACAAAAAAGGCAAAATAAAAAACTTTTCAGACATAGAATACCTAAAAGAATTCATCATCAGCCAACTTTCACAATAACAAATTTTAAAAGGATTTCTTCTACCATATGGAAAGTTATTCCCAATGTAAAATTAGATCTACATAAAAATGAATACAGGACGTTTTCACAGCATGGGTAAATATAATTAATATTTTCTTATTTTAATCTATTTAAAGATAATTCAAAATTTAAAGCAAAAAGAATAAGAAGATATCGTGTGATTTATGACATTTGTAGGAATACAGTGCGTGAAGACAGTATAAAACGGTTGAAAAAGAATTAGAAGTATAATGTTTTGAAATTCCTCACATGGTAGTGTTTGAAGTACCATACATGAAGTAGTAATATCACTGTAAATTATGTTGTGATATGTTAAAGATGTTTACTATAAATCAATCCTGAAGTGGCTATTAAATAATACAACAAAGTTATAACAAATGAGCAAAGGAAGTGTATAAGATAAAAAGCCTGTACCTAACAAAGATGTATGATTACAGTGCACAAATTTAAAAAATAAAATAAAAATTAAAAGAAAACAACTAGCCCCAAGGAATTAGATAACAGGGGAACACAAAGAACTAATCGGAAAAATATAAAACAAATATCAAGAGATTATATTTAAACAAAGCCACATCAATAATCACATTAAATGTTAATAGTTTTTAAAAATTTATAAAACTGTGATTGTAAGAATGGATAAAAGAAAGCATAATTCAATTATATTCTTCGTAGGAGAAAAAAATTGTAAATATAAAGTCACAAATGGCTAACGAAAAAATATGTTATATATCACTAACAATAATAAAATAAAAGCCAAAGGGGCCTTATTTTATTAGACAATCTAGGTTTCAGAAGAAGGAATATTACAGGCATAAAGAGTAATTTCTTAATGATAAAGGGATCCATTCATCAAGAGGACATAAAAATACTAAATGTTTATAAAACTAATTAAAACATAATATCAAAAGGAAATAGACAAACCCATAATAACAGATCTCAACACCCATCTGTCAATAATTGAAAAAGCAGGTAGACATCAAATTGATTAGATTATTTGGGATTTGGACAACATTCTCAACCAACCTAACCTAATTGACATTTTTAATACTGCACTTAATAACAACAAAATACAAATTATTTTTTGAATGTACACAGAATATTTAAAAAGATAAACCATATTTTAGATGATTGATTTAAACTAAGCAACTTAAGTTATCTGACAACAAAAAAATTGAAGTACAAATCAATGATGGAAACATAACTGGAAAAGTCTCAGATATTTGCAAATAAATAACACCTTGAAATAACCATAAGGCTGAACATGGTGGCACATCCTTGTAATCCCAGTACTTGGGAGGCTGAGACTGGAGGATACAGGTTCACGGCCAGCCTCAGCTACTTAGTGAGACCCTGTTTCAAAACAAAGAATAAAAAATAGGACTGAGGGTGTATATCTCAGAGGTAGAATGCCCCTAAGGTCAATCCCCAGTACCACACACCACACACACACACATACACACACACACACAGGCACACACACAAAACAATAAGTTAAAAAGTGAATAAAAAGAGAAATTATAAGGTATTTATAAATGAATAAAAATACAACACATCAAAGTTTGTGAAATGCAGCTTAACGAGTACTTAGAGGGAAATCAATAAGCATTTAAAAACCTATCTTAGAAAAGAAGAAAGGTTTCGAATCAATGCCCTCAGGACCAATATTGAAAAAATAATCAGAGATTCTGAAAGAACATGATACCACTACTGGTAGGGGGGAAGACACTAGAATGATCTTAGAGTGACCGTAGTAGTCTCGAGTGCAGTTGGGAGGAATTGAATAAAAATTAGATTGTGGAAGTACTCAGGGGGGACTGAGTGATTTTTTTATCTAAAAAGAGAGAACTAAGTCAATAAATTCGGGAATTTATGATTAATTAAGAAAAACAAAAAGGCCAAAGTAGTTCTTAGAAACAAGAACCATGCAGGGGGCATCACAATACCTGACTTCAAACTCTACTACAAAGCCACAGTAATAAAAAAAAACATAGTATTGGCACAAAAACAAACACATAGACCAATGGAGGAAAATAGAAGATTCAGAAACAAACCCACATGCTTACAGTCAATTGACTTTTGACAAAGGAGCCAAAAACATACACTGGAAAAAAGATAGCCTCTTCAACAAATGGTGTTGGCAAAACTGGCTAACCATATGCAGGAAAATGGAAATATACCCCACTTTCTCACGCTGCACGAGAGTCAAATCAAGATGGATCAAAGACCTGGAAGTCAGGCCAGAAACCTTGCAGCTACTTGAAGAGGGCATAGGCTCAACATCTCAACAGATGGGCACAGGTAAAAACTTGTTCAGCAAGACCCCAAAAGCACAAGCAACTCAAAGGAAGATCAATACATGGGATTGCATTAAACTGAAGAGCTTCTGTGCAGCAAAGAAAACTATCAAGAACCACAACAGAAAGCCCAGAGTAGGAGAAAATACTTGCCAGCTACTCTTCTGATAGAGGAGTAATATCTAGACTATACAGAGAACTCAAGAAACTCACAGCTAAGAAAACAAATAACCCAATCAAAAAATGGGAAAAGGATCTAAATAGACACTTCACAAAAGAAAAAATACAAATGGCCAATAAATGTATGAGGAAATGTTCAACATCATTAGCAACCAGAGAGATGCAAATCAAAACTACCTTGAGATTTCATCTAACCCCAATAAGAATGGCAATCATCAAAAACACAACAACAAATGCTGGTAAGGGTGTGGAGAAGCAGGAACCCTAATATATTGCTGGTGGGATTACAGATTAGTGTAACCACTTTGGGAAACAGTATGGAGGATCCTCAGACGAATAGGAATGAACCTACCATATGACCCAGCAATACCACTTCTCGGTATCTATCCAAAAGAATGGAAACCAAACCATTAGGCCTATATTTTTAGCCACATAATTCACAGTAGCCAAACTATGGAAGCATCCAAGATGGTCATCAACAGATAAATGGATTCCAAAACTATGGGATATGTACACAATGGAATTTTACTCAGCCATAAAGAAGAACAAAATCATGTCATTTGCAGGGAAATGGATGGAACTGGAAAAAAAATATGCTAAGTGAGACTAGTCAGTCACAGAAAGTAAAAAAAATCCTATATTTTCCCTAATATGAGGAAGCTAGGGAGAAAGTGGGACATAAGAGGGACTCCAGATAAGAAAGATAAACCTTATATGTGCAAAAAAGGTGACTTAAATGAAGGTGATGGGGGGAACACCCTAATGCACATGATATACTTTCGCAAACATATTGAAGTCAATCACTAAACTGAACTTGAGAAGGAGGGAGGGTGAGGGAGTGGGGCAGGAATTGGGGAAGGGTTAAATGAGAACTGTGTTCATGTATGCCTTTACCAGCTTGTACCTAACAAAGATGTATGATTACAATGCACCAATGAGAAAATTTTAAATAAAAAATGAAGAAAAAATTAAAAATGCTTATCAAAATTGTCTTAAGAAATAATAATTCTAAAAAGTCATATAAGCAGTAAAAAGTTTAGAAGTAAAAATTGAATAAACAAAAAGAAAATCAAACCAAGCATAAATCATGAAGGGAAATGGAAATAAGATTAGAGTATAAATCAATGAATTAGAAACAGAATAGTTTTTAAACCTTAATTGAATATCAATAAAACTAAAAGAGTTCTTTGGGAAGATCAGGAAAATTGATAAGCTTCTAGTTAGCTCATAGAAAAATGTAGAGATGACAGAAATTATCAGTATCAGGAGGGACAGAGGTGACATCTTTCTGGTGCTTTCGATGATAAAAAGATAAGACTAATGGGA
>PVLC010006696.1:13708-67895 GCA_004027655.1 Graphiurus murinus
GGTACTGGGGGTTGAACTCAGGGGCATTCTACCTCCGAGCTATACCCCCAGCCCTATTTTTATTTCTTTATTTTGAAACCGAGTCTCACTAAGTTGCAGAATGCCTCACTAGGTAGCTGAGGCTGGCCGCGAACCCGGATCCTCCGGTCTCAGCCTCCCGAATGCTGGGATTACAAGCGTGCGCCACCACGCCCGGCTCCTTATCTTATTTTTTTAAACAAAGTCTCACTAAGCAGCTGAGGCTGGCCTTGAAACTGTGATCCTCTTGTCTTGGCCTCTCAAGTATTTGGATTACAGGCATGCACCACCACATCCAAATTGGGAGCATGTTCTTGAAGGGAAAAGGGACACTGGCCTCTCTTTTTCCTCCTCCTCCTCCTCCTCTTCCTCCTCCTCTATTTCACTTCCCAGTATCCACAAGGTGATTATATTTGCTCCAACATGTGTTCCCTGTCATGGTGTTCTATCTTTCCAAGGGAACAAAATTATGGGGCCAAGTGACCATGGACTGAATTCTTTGAAACTGTGAACTGCAAGTTGTTTACTTTCAGTATTATGTCATAGTGATGCAAAGCTGATTAACATAACATCTTCGGTCTGTGGTGCTTTGTTATAGCAGCTCCAAATTACTAAGACATCAAGAAATGTTGAATTTTTGCCATATGACTTTTCTGTGTCTATGAAGATGACTATGTGGTTTTGGTCTTTTACTCTACTGCTAGGTATATTACATTATTGTTCAGGTGCTAAACCTACTCTGCATTCCTGAAATGAATCTCACTTGGTTTTGGTTTTTAATTCTTTTTATATGTTTATATATTTTGGCTTAGAATGTCATTTTGAATTTTTCTATCTATATTCACAAGAAACGTAAGATATTTTAGAATTGGTCTCCTCTTTGCATCAGATTTCTCTTCAGCTAGAGCTTAATCTCCCTCAGCCAATCGACTCAGAGACAACTTGTTCATATATTCCGTCTCTACTCCCTCATCTTTTTATTCTCTTCTCAAAACACACTCCCATCTTATGGCCATACCACTTTACTGAAACTGTCCTTGACAAGATCTTCTATACACCAAGATCATTATTTCCAAAATACAGTTTTGAGTCCTTATCTTACTTGTTTCTCAACAGTGTTTAGCACAACTAATTACTGTTTCCTTTTGGAAACTGTTTCTTCCTTTATTGCTTATAACACCACATTCTTATGTTTTTCCTGCTATATTAGGGGTTGCATTTCAGTTGATTTTGACAACGCATTTATTTTTACTACACATTTAAATTACTAAGTTCCTTAGAGTTTAGTTCCATATACAACTAATTTCTTTTTTTTTTTTAATTTTTTATTTCTTTTTTTAATTTTTTAGCATGGAATTTTATACATTTTTTGGGTACAACCGGGTTAATTACACATTTGACTTAATGGAAGGTAACGGAGGAGGGGGGGACACCCTAATGAGCATGATGTACTTATAAGATCACATCAAAGTCAATCACTAAACTGACCAGGAGATAGGGGGAGGGTGGGTGGGAATTGGGGAAGGGTTAATGAGAAATATGTGCATGGATGTCTTTACATATACAACTACTTTCAAGAGAGTTGATGTATGACTATGGTGTCAACTAATTTTCTATGCCGATCTTATCTCTAACATGGAACTTATACATTGAATTGTATCTACTTATTTAATACTCCTGTATAATATGTCAGTGCCTTAAGTATCATATTCAGTGTTTCTCAAACAAAATTATCTTTTCCTGTATTGATTGTAGGCTTCAGGAGAACAGGGATCTTGTTTGTCTTTCACTATTGTCTCCATAGCATCTAGATGAACTACCCAGATTCCCACAAGAGCAAAAACCCAAAAAATATTTACTAAATAAATTAATAGATGAATAGTGATGTTCTAAAAGTCCTTGGTGATGTCCTTGGTCAAAAACACAAGAATGTGTTTAAGAAAATATTTCTCTTAATTTTTATTACTCTGTATATCACACAAATTTCTTTTTGAAATTGACAGTAGTTTTTATTGTCCATTTATAGAATAGTGCCTGAATAGGAAATACTTGAGTTTCTTTTTCTTTTGAAAATAAAAGCAATTTTGACATTTCAGTGTTTGACATTTTAAATATTTTTACTGAAATATAATAATCATACAAGAAACCATGAAGGTCTTAAGGGTATAGTTTGATGAATTTTTAGAAACTGAACATGCTCACATGGCCAGCACCCAGATTAATAAGCAGAGCATATCAGCATCTCAGATTTCCTCTCATGCCCTCTTTCAGTCACTACATATAACCTCAAGTGAATCACTATCCTGAACTTATTAGCATAAATAATGTTTGCCAGTTTTTTACTTTCATGTATCATGTACCCTCCTCTGTTTGACTTATTTTACCAAATATATTTGCAAGATTCATTCATGCCATTGTTTGTTGATTCATCCAGGTGACAACTTATTAATTTTCATTGTAGTATAGAGGTACTTTGGGTGAATGTACCACAATTTGTTTGGTCACCCATGTGGTGCAGGGTCTACTAACACTGAGACATCTAACAACCTCCTGAAAACCCAGAAACCATGTGGAGTAAGTTAATACAGAACTCCACACTCTAATTAGGTAGCATAGCCCCAATCAACAGAGACTAGAACTCCGGGGATACCCAGCTGAAGTCTGGGGCAGGAACATCTCAGCTCACCTCTTCCTCCAGACCCACAACAGCACTTAATTCAGACACCTCTAAATCCCTGCTGCCAAGATTGGACCAGAGAGGTTAACCACCAGAAAGGACTGCAAGACCCTAAGAATAAACTCACATCAGCTTACAGAAGAAATAGCTCAACACATACCACGTCAAGGCTTAAAAGCACAGAGGAAACAAGCTGTTCTACTCACACCTCTGAGATGAATCCCCATAAGAGAAGCAACAAAGGGACTCTGGATAACAACACCTGAAACCCAGCAACAGTACCATTTCAGTGAGCAGAAGGCACCCTAGAGTAATCACAACTCAGTACAAGGTACTATTCACAGACACAAAATAGAAAGAAGATACCTATAAATTGAGAGAAAGCTAGCAAAAGCAGCAAAGATATAAACTTAAGAACATGGAAATCAGAGGAACAAAAAATAGCAAAGAGACAATGAGCTCCCACAATAACAGAACTCACCAACACAGAATTGCAGAGGTTACCAGAAGAACAATACAGATATTCAATAATACAAATGACACAAGATTTCTGAAAAGAATTCATAGAGAGAGAGAGCTGGAAATAAATGAAGGAAGAAATAAAGAATCTGAAACTCTGAACAGGAATCAAGGAGAACCCTTTAAGGAAGTAAAGGATATAAAAGATACAATAATTGAACTCAAGGCCTCAATACAAACTTTAAACAGTAGATTAGACCACATGGAAAATAGAATATCACTCTTAGAAGATGACCAATACAAAAATGAATGCATATTACATAATTTAGAAAAAACAATTAGATAGCATGAATTGGACATTGACAAGATCCAGGCCAATTTTAAAAGAACTAATCTAAAGAATAATAGGCATAGAAGAGAGATGAGAAGTTGAAACCAATGGAATCAACAATCCTTTCAAAGAAGTAATATCAGAAAATTTTCCAAACATAGAAAGAGAAGTTGGCACACAGGTACAGGAAACATATAGAATCCCCTTTAGACAAGATCAAAGAAAAGGTTCACCACACCACATAATAATCAAATTGACTAATGTAGAGGCCAAGAATAGAATCTTAAAGGCAACAAAAGTAAAACACCAAGTGATATTTAGAGGCAAACCAATTAGACTAACTCCAGAATTTCCAAACCAAGTCATGAAAGCCAGGAGGGGCAGGAGCAACATATTCCAAACTCTGAAAGAAAATAACTTGCAGCTAAGATTCTCTTATCAACAAAACTATCTCTCAAAATCGACGGGGAAATAAGTTTCTTCCATGATAAAGAGAAGCAGAAAAAAATTATGTTTTCCAAACCAGCATTAGAGAAAATTTCAAAGGGATTAACTAGAAAGAAGAACAAACAAATAAATGTTAGAACCAGAGAAACAATAATTTCCAGTAAGCAAACAACTAAGCAAAGAAGAACAAACACTACCTCAAACAGAAGTTAAAACTCAAAATATTAGGAACTAAAAATCATCTCTTAGTAATCACACTGAATATAAACAGCCTCAACTCCCCAATAAAAAGATGCAAGTTGGCAAACTGGACTAAAAACCAACATCCATCTATATGCTGCCTGCAAGAAAAACACCTTATAAGCAAAGATTCACATAAACTTAAGCGGAAGGGCTGTAGCAAGTAATCCATGCCAATGGAACTTGAAGACAAACAGGAGTACAACTATGATATCAGACAAATTACACTTCAAGCCTAAGCTTATTAGAAGAGAAAAATCAGATCATTTTTTACTGGCAAAAGGAACAATTCAGCAAGAGGAAATAACAATAGTCAACACTTATGCCCCAAACATAGGTGCAGCCAACTTTAAAAAAAAAAAAAAAAAAAAAAAACCTTTGTGAAATAAAGTCACACATGATCCTAATAGTATAATACTGGGAGACTACAACACTTTTCTCATATCACTGGACTGATCTTCTAGACAAAAGGTCAATAAAGATGCCTCACAGAATCTTCTCTAAAATAGACAACATTCTGGGCCACAAAGTGAGGGCTAGCAAATTAATAAAAATGTAACATAATTCCCTGCATCTTTTCAGACCACAATGGAATGAAACTACAAATTAACTATAAGAAGACCCAGGGTAACCACATAAACACATGGAGACAGAACATCACACTGCAGAATGAGGAATGGGTCATAGAAGAAGTAAGGGAGAAATTTTAAAAATCCTAGAAAGAGAGACACAACATATCAAAACCTCTCAGACACCTTGAAGACAGTACTAAGAGGAAAACTCATAGCACTGAGTGCATATATAAGAACAGAAAATCACCAAATAAGTAACCAAATGACACAGCTCAAAGCTCTTGAAAAACAGGAACAGTCTAACCCCAAAGCCAGTAGAAAACAAGAAATTATTAAAATCAGGTAATAAATTAATGAAGTAGAAATTTTAAAAAATACATAAAATCAACAAAACCAAAAGCTGATTCCTTGAAAAAATTAGCAAGATAGATAAAGCACTAGCCAACCTAATAAAAAGAGAGAATCAACCCAAATTACCAAAATAAGAGATGAAAAATGTGATATTATCTCCAACAGTGTGGAAATCCAGAGTATCATCAAAACTCCTTTGAAAAACTATACTCCTACAAAATGGAACATCTAGAAGAAATTGAGAAATTTTTATCCACATATAGAAAACTTAAGTCGACCAATAGCAATCAGAAATAGAAGCAGCAAAATAAAGTTTACTGCCAAGTCCAGCCCTAGCAGGAGTCGGGGGTCCATTGACAGGTGTGGAGTGAGATGAGGTTGCAGGAATGAGAATACGCACATCAGAGAAACTCAGGAAGCACATCTACTTTATTACTCTCCAGTAGCTGTTTTTATAATTTTTTTTTTATCTGACAGTGAAGCCTAAGCTTGAGGTTATAAACAGGTAGACAGCCAGACAGTTTGGAACAGTAAATTTATTTTCTGAAGGTTAAGCAGGTGTTAAACGGAGGGCCGTAACACCTTATCTGTTCTCGGGAAGACAGAGGGCTTTCTTTAACCCATTTGTCTTTGTTAATTTACTCTGTGAAGCTCTGGGGAGGAAATGTAGGAGTGAGCAAGGACTGCATGTGCTTTGATTATATAAGGGGGTACCTATTCCCGAATAAGCTTGCAAAGCCTGTTTTTTTGACTAATGTTTGTAAGTGATTAGAGAATTCCTTATGTTGTTTGTCTAAAGGCGCTATTTTTTAGCTAATATTAGGAAATCACTGTCCGTCCAGCCACCATCTGTTTCTAAGAAATTTTCCATCATAATTAATGTAAAAAAAAGCCTTAAAGCATCCCAAATATGCAAAATATAACTTAATGCAAAGCGGAAAATGTCACGCACTCCTTTGAAATCATCTGCCTTGCAGAATTCCACCAGACCAAGCCCTGCTTATGATCCAGCTATTAAGGAGCTGTGGCAGTTTACCATCAAACAATAGTCCAGGGATAGATGGTTTTCCAAGTGAATTTTATAAAACCTTTATAGAAGAGCTAATCCCAATACTACTCAATCTATTCAATGAAATATCAAAAAGGGACTCTCCCAAATACATTCTATGAAGCCAACATCATTTTAATACCAAACCAAATAAAGACAACTCAAGAAAACTACAGGCATATATCACTAATGAACTTAGATGCAAAACTGCTAAACAAAATACTAGCAATGCTCATTAAAAATGACATCAAGAAAATTATACAGCATGACCGAGTCAGATTCATCCCAGGAATGCAAGGCTGGTTCAACATATTAAAAGCAATTCATGTAATTCACCACATAAGCAGACTCGAAGATAAAAATCACATGATGCTTTCAATAGACACTTAAAATGTATTCAATAAAATCCAACATCCATTCATGCTAAAAGCACTACAGAGAATGAGACTAGAAGGAGCATACCTCAACATCATAAAGGCAATATACAATAGACCCATAGGCAATATTGTATTCAATGGGGAAAAACTGTGAAAGTTCCCACTAAAAACAGAAATAAGAAAAGGATGTCCATTATCCCCACTTCTGTTAAATATAGTACTTGAGACTCTAGCCAGAGCAATAAGGCAAGAGAAGGAAATCAAAGGAGTATAAATAAGACAAGAAGAACTAAAACTATCCCTTTTTGCAGGTGGCATGATACTATACTTAGAAGACCAACAAACTCAATGAAAAGGCTTATAGAACTGACACAGAAATTCAGCAAAGTGTCCGGATACAAAATTAATCTTAAAAAATCTGAGATTTTCCTATATACCAATCATAAATCAACTGAAAAGAAAATCCAAAAAACAACTCCACTCATAATATCACCCCAAAATAAAATACTTATAAAGAAACATAACCAAGGAGATAAAAGACCTCTTCAAGGAAAACTATAAAAATTTGAAAAAAAGAAATTGAAGAACACCTTAGAAGATAGAAAGATCTTCCATGCTCTTGGATAGGCAGAATAAATATCATCAAAATTGTCATTCCAGCAAAAGTGATCTACGGATTCAATGTGATACCCATTAAATTACCAAGGTCACTCCTCACAGGCATAGAAAAATCAGTCCTTAAATTTATTTGGAACAACAAAAAGCCCAGAATAGCCAAAATAATTCTTAGCAACAAGAACAATGCAAGAGGCATCACAATACCTATCTTCAAATTATACTACAAAGCCACAGTAATACAAAAAGCATGGTATTGGCACAAAAACAGACACATAGACCAATGGAGCAAAATAGAAGACTTGGAAACAAATCCACACACTCACAGTCAATTTATTTTTGACAAAGGAGCCAAAAACATACACTGGAAAAAAGATAGCCTCTTCAACAAATGGTTTTGGCAAAACTGGTTATTCATATGCAGAAAAATGGAAATAATCTGCACTTTTTCACCCTGCTCTAGAGTCAATTCAAGTTGGATCAAAGACCTGGAAGTCAGGCAAGAGACATTGCAGCTACTTGAAGAGGGCATAGGCCCAACACTTCAACATATAGGCACAAGTAAAACATTTTCAACAAGGCCCCAAAGGCACATGCAACTCAAAGGATGATTAATACATGGAATTGCATTAAACTGAAGAGCTTCTGTGCAGCAAAGGAAAATATCAAGAACCTCAACAGAGAGCCTACAGAGTGGGAGAAAAATTTTGCCAGTTACTCTTCTGATAGAAGACTAATACCTAGGATATACAGGGAAATCAAGAAACTCACAGCTAAGAAAACAAACAACCCAATCAAAAAATGGGCAAAGGATCTAAATAGACACTTCACAAAAGAAGAAATACAAATGGTCAATAAATGTATGAGGAAATGTTCAACATCATTAGCAGTCAGAGAGATGCAAATCAAAACTACCTTCAGATTTAACCTAACTCCAATTGGAATGGCAATCATCAAAAACCCAAACAACAACAAATGCTGGTGAGGCCATAAAAATTTGAGAACCCTAATACATTGTTGGTTGGATTGAAAATTAGTGCAAGCACTTTGGAAAACAGTATGGAGGATTCTCAGATGAATTGGAATGAACCTACTATATGATCCAGCAATACTGCTTCTTGGTATCTACTCAAAAGAATGGAAACCAAACTATAAGACCGATGCATGTGTATCTATGTTTTTAGCTGCACAATTCACAACTGCCAAACTATGGAACCAGCCAAGATGTCCATCAACAGATGAATGGTTTACAAAACTATGTGGTATGTACACAATAGAATTTTTACTCAGCCATAAAGAAGAACAAAATCATGTCATTTGCAGGAAATTAGATGGAACTAGAAAACATTATGCTAAGTGAAGTTAGTCAGTCACAGAAAGTAAAACATCAGATGCTCTTCCTGATATATGGAAACTAGGGACAAAGTGGGTCATAAGGGGGACTCAAGATAAAGAAGGAGAAACCTTAGATGAGCAAAGAAGTTGACTTAACTGAAGGTGATGAAGGAGAGGGGAACACCCTAATGCACATGATGTACATTCACAAACATATCAAAGTTAACCACTAAATGGAGCATGAAAACGAGGGAGGGGGAGGGAATGGGGCAAAAATTGGGGAAGGGTTAAGTGAGAGATGTGTGCATATATACCTCTACCACCTTTTACCTCACAGAGATGTATTATTACAATGCAGCAATAAAAAAAGAAAAATATAAACTTTATTGTGAGAGTTTAAAGAAAACTAAAATAAATGGAGAGATATGACATGTTCAACTGATTGGAAGATTCAATATTATAAAGGTACTACTTCCTGAAATTTAGTTTTAGATTATATACAAACAATTAGAAAAAAATCTGTTTCATTATTTACTAGTTGTGCGATCTTGAATGGCTTTATTAACTTACCTCAGAATCATTTTCCTCATGTGTCAAGTACAGATTACATTAGTAACTACAGTCATAGTAGTAGTAGAAATACCAACAACAATGATAGTATCTACCTTATAGAGTTTCTGTGAGGATTGAATAAAATATTATATGCCTGAATTGTATTATTGTTACAATCAAAATTAGTAAACACTGGTTCTTTCTATTCCCAGTCTATGAAAGACAGTTTATGCTTATTAACCAAAATGCATTTATTCATCAATATAATATTGAAAATATTGTGGTGGTTTTAAAAACTCATAGAGCTTTAATTTAGTTACCATTCACATATATAAGATCTGAGCATTCACTAATTTTTTTCATATAAAGCATATTCAAAGGAGTGAAGGATTTTGTAGTGATTGTCATTAATTATCTTCCTGTGGGCCATTAAAGATCCAACATGGTTCCAAATAAGATCACCAAAAAAGATAGTAAGGGCAAGATGGCATCTGAGTGAAACAACTTTCCCCAGACGCTGTGAATTTGAATTAAATTTGCCATAAAAACAGCTTTTTAAAATAACAACAACAAAAAATAAAATTTGAACCACAACTAAAGAAGACCCAGAAAGCTGAGCAGGGAGAGAAAAGGAGAGTGCCACACAGTGGATTGGTGCTTGGTGCCAGGCTGTGGAGCCAGGCTGTGGAGCCGGGACCTGGAGCTGTGGCAACCAGCTAGACGCCAGGATCTACAAACACCATGGTGGGCGGAACCCATGACCAGACCAGGCATGGAAAGAGTACCTCCGTGACCTCACACCCTACTCAGCCAGGGATCGCCGCACCATACACAGTGACATGAATGTGTGGGACAATCAGTGTAACCTCCCATGGGACTGATGAGGTAGCCTAGAAAGCGGAAATTTAGGTAGGAGGATGGTAATGGGAGGATCCAGAAAAATATAGTTTTTAAAAATCAGGAGAGTTAAGCTAACTCCACCCCTTGGAAGTTATTTAAATTAAGCTAACTCCACCCCTTGGAAGTTTTTTCTTAGGAACCCTGCCTCCACCTGAGTTCCACGCCCTAATCTCCAGAAGTCCTGCCTTCACCTGCAACTTCCGGGCCCTATCTGACCACCTATTCGCCCACCTGAATCTGAGGAGAAGGAGGAGCGAAACCCTTAAAAAGTCCAGATGCGAGAAGCCATTCTCTCTTCTTCCCTGGAGGTGCGCAGCGTGCCCTTCTCCTCCATGCCTTACCCCCTTCCCGCTTCCCGCTCCATGCCTTCCCTTCCCCTCTTCTCCCAGTTTTCCCCTAAATTTTAATAAATCCTGCCAGATGTTTTTGACTGGTATGTGTTGAAATTCTTTTCTTCACGATACCAAGAACCTGGATTTTGGGGAACACGCCGTACCCCATAACAGGACCACCCTACCACACCACACCAGAGCCGGAACTGTGACCGACTGCACCACAGAGCTTGAACCAGGATGGCCGCCAACACAGCTTCTTGACAGAAGGATAGAGCAGCAAAGTGGCGGAAAAGTGATGGGGCAAGGGGAGCGGCTGAACAAAGCACAGGAGGAACAGGGGAACCTGCGCGCACCTAGAACCAGTGGCCACCATCTTGCCACCAACCCCTCCCAGCCAACATCCTCCCAGCTATCCAGACCTCCATTGACCTCTTGCGAACCCAGTGAAAAGAGGTGGAACAGGCAACAACAGAATTCTGAGTAGCAGGGATCTGTAAGTTGGATTGGGCCCCTGGGGTGCAGGGGCCACTATACAAAGGATAGACTCAGACACCCGCCCTTCTAGCGCTTAGACAGGAACAGAAGTGCCTAAGAACCCAGTGCACATAGGGCATCTGAAAAGGCCCAGCATTTAGACTGCACTCCTGCCATCAGCAAAGGCAGGGAGAGAGATGCAGTCAGGCCCTGTGGAGAGCCCAGAGACATAAGCTAGCAGTGGGAGAAACACCAATGAAAACCCCTGCCTGCACTGACAGAGCAAATAAAAATGCCAGAGATGCATTCGAAAATTTAAGCTCGGTACTTATGAACTAGCAAGGTGTTTGTTTTAGTGGCTGATTGCTGTTTTTAATTTTTGGGTTTGTGTGTGTGTGTGTGTGTGTGTGTGTGTGTTAAGTTTTATCTGTTTTTACTCTGTTTTCATTTTGTATTACCTTGATTTATTTATGTTTGTTTGGATGATTGCTTGCTGTGTTATTACTTGCTTAGCTTGTTGATCTCCTCCTTTTACAAGCTTCCTCCATCTCCCCTCTATATTCCTCTCCTCAACACTTTACCTCCTCTCTTTTCTTTTTCTTTTTTTTCCTGTCTCATATCAAGACCATCTCATACTACCACACTCCAAACTATATCGACTACCAGAATCTCCCGACATATCTACCATCTCTAATCTTTAAAATATATCACCTCAACACACTCAAACTCTTATTCCGCTGGAACATACCCTCTTCTTTACTCTATTCCTGCATTAATTACTGTGACCTCTCACCCAACCGTAATCCCTGAACACAACCTGTTCCTGTACATACCATCAGACACCTCTAAACCCCCACTGCAGAGATTGGACGAGAAAACTTGCAAGAGCAGCAAAGAAATAAACTTAAGAACAAGGGAAGCATGGGAAGGAAAAATAACAAAGAAACAATGAGCTACCACAACCCCTCAATGACAGATCTCACCAACCCAGAATGGCAGAGACTACCAGAAGAACAATTCAGATCTTTAATACTAGAAACAATACAGGATTTTCAGAAAGAATGTAGGCACAGCTTTAAAGAAATAAAGGAACAAATAAACAAAGAATTCGATGACCTGAAAAGGAACCAAAGAGAAGCATTGAAGGAAGTGAAAGATAAAATAAGCGAAATGAAGCCATCAATACAAACTATAAACAACAGATTAGATCACATGGAAAAAAGAATATCACTCTTAGAGGATGAGGATACCAAAAATGAATCTATAGTAAATAATTTAGAAAAAAAATACAACGGTATGAATTGGACATCAAAGAGATCTGGGCCAGTTTTAAAAGAGCTAACCTAACAATAATAGGCATAGAAGAGGGATTAGAAGTTGAAACTTATGGAATAAACAATCTCATCAAAGAAATAATATCAGAGAATTTTCCACTACTAGAAAGAGAATTCGACACACAGGTACAGGAAACATATAGAACCCCCTCAAGACAAGACCAAAGAAGAGGTTCACCACACCACAAAACAATCAAGTTACTAATGTAGAGGCTAAGGAGAGAATTTTAAAGGCAACAAAAGTAAAAGGCCAAGTGACATTCAGAGGCAAACCAATTAGATTCACTCCAGACCTCCCAAATCAAGTTATGAAAGGTAGGAGAGGCTGAAGTACATTTTCCAAACTCTGAAAGAAAATAACTTGCAGCCAAGATTCTCATACCCAGCAAAACTCTCTCTTAAAATTGACGGGGATATAAAAACCTTCCATGACAAACAGAAACTTAAAGCATTTATGTCTTCCAAACCAACACTAGAGGAACTACTTAAAGAGATTAACTACAAATAAGAACTAACCAGTAAACATCAGAACAAGAAACAATAATTCCTGGAAACAATATTTTCCAAGAAGCAAACAGTAGAAAAGAATAATAAACATCACCGAAAACAGAAGTCAAAACTCAAAATGTTAGGAATTAAAAACCATCTCTCAATAGTTACACTGAATATAAATGGTCTCAATTCCCCAATAAACAGGCACAAGGTGGCAAAATGGATCAAAACCCAGAATCCATCTATATGCTGCCTACAAGAAACAGACCTTACAACCAAAGATTCCCACAAACTAAAGGTAATCCATGTCAATAAAACCCAAAGACAAGCAGGACTAGCAACCATGATATAAGATAAATTAGACTTCAAGCCCAAGCTTATCAGAAGACACAAATAAGGTCATTTTCTACTAGTAAAAGGAACAATCCAGCAAGAGGAAATAGCAATTATCAACATCTATGCCCCAAAAGTAGGTGCAGCCACTTTCATAAAACAAACTCTGTACGATATAAAGACAAACATAGATCCCAATACACTAATACTAGGAGACTTCAATACTCCTCTTACATCTCTAGATCATTCTTCTAAACAAAAGGTCAGTAGAGATGTCTCAGACCTAAAGAATACCATAAACCAAGTGGACCTATTATATACATATAGACTCTTTCACTCAACTACAGCTGAGTTCACATTTCTCTCAGCTGCTCATGGAACCTTCTCCAAAATAGACCACACTCTGGGCCACAAAGTGAGCACTGGAAAATTCAAAAAATGTAACATAATTCCATACATCTTTAGAGACCACAGTGGAGTGAAACTAGAAATAAACTCCAAGAAGACCCAAAGTAACCAGGTCAACACATGGAGAATGAACACCACATTGGTAAATGAAGATTGGGTCATAGAAGAAGTAAGGGGAAAAATTAAAAAATTCCTAGAAACCAATGAAAACAGAGACACAATATATCAAAACCTCTGGGACACCGTGAAGCCATTACTAAGAGGAAAATGTATAGCACTGAGTGCCCACATAAGAAGAACAGAAAATCACCAAGTAAATAACCTAAAGACACAGCTCAAAGGCCTTGAAAAACAAGAACAGTCTAACCCCAAAGCCAGTAGAAGACAGGAAATTATGAAAATCAGAGCAGAAATTAATGAAATAGAGAATAAAAAAACAAAATAAACAAAAAACCGAAAATAAACAAAATCAAAAGCTTGTTCCTTGAAAAAATAAACAAGATATATAAACCATTGGCTAACCTAACCAAAAGAAAGAGAGAATCAACATAAATTACCAAAATAAGAGATGAAAAAGGTGATGTTACCACTGACAGTATGGAATTACAGAGGATAGTCAGAAACTATTTTGAAAAAGTATACTGCAACAAAATGAAAATCTAGAAGAAATTGACAAATTTCTAGACACATATAACCTCCCTAAATTGAATCAAGAAGATTTCAAAAACTTCAACTGACCAATAACAATCAAAGAGATAGAAACAGCAATAAAGAGTTTACCATCAAACAAAAGCCAGGGCCAGATGGTTTTCCAAGTGAATTTTATAAAACATTAATAGAAGAGCTAATCTCAATACTCCTCAAACTATTCTGTGAAATAGAAAGAAATGGGACCCTCCCAAACACATTCTATGAAGCCAACGTCACATTAATACCAAAGCCAAATAAAGACAGCTCAAGAAAAGAAAACTATAGGCCCATATCATTGATGAACTTAGATGCAAAACTGCTAAACAAGATACTAGCAATGCGCATTCAAAACCACATCAAGAAAATTATACACCATGAACAAGTCGGGTTCATTCCAGGGATACAAGGCTGGTTCAACATTCGAAAAACAATCCATGTAATTCACCACATAAACAGAATCAAAGTCAAAAATCACATGATTATCTCAATTGATGCTGAAAAAGCATTTGATAAGATCCAACACCCATTCATGCTAAAAGCACTGCAGAGAATTGGAATAGAAGGAACGTACCTCAACATCATAAAGGCAATATACAATAGGCCCACAGCCAATATCATATTAAATGGAGAGAAACTGTAAGAGTTCCCACTAAAAACAGAAACAAGACAAGGATGTCCATTATCACTTCTTCTGTTCAATATAGTATTTGAGACTCTAGGCAGAGCAATAAGGCAAGAGAAGGAAATAAAAGGGGTAAAGATAGGGAAAGAATAACTAAAACTATCCCCTTTTGCAGATAACATGATACTATACTTAGAAGACGCAACAAACTCAACCAAAAAACTTATAGATCTGATTAACAAATTCAGCAAAGCGTCTGGATACAAAATCAATCTTAAAAAATCAGAAGCTTTTCTGTATGCCAACCATAAATCCACTGAAAAAGAAATCCAGAAAACAATTCCACTCACAATAGCACCCCTAAAGATAAAATACTTAGGAATAAACCTAACCAGGGAGGTAAAAGACCTCTATAAGGAAAACTACAAAAAGTTGAAGAAAGAAATTGATGAAGACTTTAGAAGATGGAAGGATCTTCCATGCTCTTGGATAGGCAGAATAAATATCATCAAAATGGCCATCCTCCCAAAACTGATCTACAGATTCAATGCAAGACCCATGAAATTACCAAGGGCACTCCTCACAGACATAGAAAATTCAGTCCTTAAATTCATCTGGAAAAACAAAAAGCCGTGATAGCCAGAGTAGTTCTTAGCAATAAAAACCATGCAGGAGGTATCACAATACCTGACTTCAAACTCTACTACAAAGCCACAGTAATAAAAACAGCATGGCATTGGCACAAAAACAGACACATAGAGCAATGGAGCAGAATAGAAGACTCAGAAACAGACCCACATGCTTGCAGTCAACTGATTTTTGACAAAGGAGCCTAAAACATACACTGGAAAAAAGATAGTCTCTTTAAGAAATGGTGTTGGCAAAACTCGTTAACTATATGCAGGAAAATGGAAATAAACCCCACTTTCTTACCCTGCACAAGAGTCAACTAAATTTGGATCAAAGACCTGGAAGATAGGCCAGAGAACCTGCAGCTACTTGAAGAGGGCATAGGACCAACACTTCAACACAGGTAAAACTTTCTCAACAAGACGCCAAAAGCACAAGCAACTCAAAGGAAGATCAACACATGTGATTGCAGTAAACTGAAGAGCTTCTGTCCAGCAAAGGAAACTATCAAGGACCTCAACAGAGAGCCTACAGAGTGGGAGATCTTTGCCAGTTACTCTTTGGATAGAGGCCTAATATCTAGGATATACAAAGAACTCAAGAAAATCACAGCTAAGAAAACAAACAACCCAATCAGAAAATGGGCAAAGGATCTTAATAGACACTTCACAAAAAAAAAAAAAAATACAAATGGCTGGGGGCGCAAGAAGTCAATGAAGCTTTGGATTGCTGGCAGGACGTTGGCTGGGAGGGGCTGGCAGAAAGATGGCAGCTGCTGGTTCGAGATGTGTGCATGCTCCCCTGTTCCTCCTGTCCTTTGTTCAGCCACTCCCTTTGCCCAGCCTGCTTTTCAGCTACTCTGCTCTTCTTTCCTTCCATCAAGGAGCTGCATTCACAGCCATCCTGGTTCAAGCTCCGCTGTGCATTCAGTCAGCCCTGCTCTGGAGATGTCCAGTGGGGAGGTCCCGCAGGAGCTTACCCTGATCGTCCCATGCATTCCGGTCTCTGTGGATGGTGCGGGGATCCCCGACTGGGTTGGGTGTGGGGTCCTGGCGGTGTTCGCTCCACACCTGGTCTGGTGGGTGGTCTGCCATGGTGTTTGTAGATCCCAGTGTCTAGCTGGTTGCCACAGTTCCAGGTCCCGGCTCCATACCCTGGTTCACAGCCTGGCGTGGTTCCGGACTTTGTACTCTTTACAAAAATTAACCTAAAATGTATTTTAGTCCTAAATGTAAAATCCAAAACTAAAAACCCCAGAAGATAACACTATGAAATGTTGGTAAAAATGTGGAGCAGCAGAAATTCTCATTCATTGCTTGTTTGCAAAATGTTACAGCCAGTTTGGAAGAGAGTTTAGCAGTTTCTTACAAAACTAAACATACTCCCCCTTTGAGACCCAGCAAACCATTCCTTTGTATTTACCCAAATGAACTGAAAACTTATGTTCACAAAAACCCTGCGGGTATATGTTTGCATCAACTTTATTCATATTTGCCAAACTTGAAAGCAAACAAGATGTCCTTCAGTAGGTGAATGGGTAAACTGGTACGTCCCAACAATGGAGTATCATTTGGTGCTAAAAAGAAAAGAGTTATCAAGTCACAAAAAGGCATGGAGCCAACCTAGATGCATACTATTATGCAAAAAGAATCCGAAAATGTTATATATTGTGTGATTCCAGCTACAGGACATCCTTGAAAAGACAAAACTATGGAGACAGTAAAAATAGCAGTGGCTTACAGAGATTAGAATACAGGCAGCTATGGGCAGGAAATGTGTAGATAGATTTAGGGATTGAAACCCTTCTTTATGATAATGTAATAGTGGATACATGTCATTATATATTTGTCCAAATCCACAGAATGTACAACATCAAGAGTCAACTCCAAAGTAAGCTATAGAATTTGGGTGATACCAATATATTAATGTAGGTTCATCATTTGTAACAAAGATACCATATGGTGTGATATTTCAATAGTGGAGAGACTGAGTTTGTGAGAGCAAGGGCTACATGGGATTCTATACTTCCCACTCTTCTTCTGTGAACCTAAAACTGCTCTAAATAGAAATTCTATTTAAATAAGTATAATGTAATAATAAGTGAGAAAGCATGGAAAGAAATTAAAAAAAAGAACACCTGCATATGAACACCCAATTAGGTGTTGTTCAGAAGCCAAGCTACTGGTAAGGAGGATGTAATAGTCTTGATTTGAGAGTTCTCAGCCTGATATTCCATGCTCTTGCTTCAGTATAAGGAAAGGTGTCTGTGAATTCCTCACTATTGTATAAAAATTATGTAAAAGTAAAAGCACATTTTTTTCTGGAAGCTTCCTAGCTCATGGGGATTTCTCAAATGTTAGCAATTACATTGGACTCATGATATTAGAAATAGCTCTACGGGTAAAGGCAGAAGGGCAACACTGGACCTATGTATAATGTATTTTAAAGCAATGATCACAACATTTTTCAACTTACCTAGGCTAGCATTGGTCAGAAGAGTGGAAGTACATCATTCATTTTGGGACTGGATCAGCACACCATATCATGGGGCTTTCTGAGGGTGAACTATATTCTTCAAGTATATAAGAAACTCATTAAGTCTTCAGAGATGTTACTTTGAGAAGTCCAAATAAAATTTGACTTTTGAACTCTCTTATTGAATGACAAACATATTGAAGACCAGCAATATTTCAATTATATGATCATTCTCTGCTGGAATAGGGATTATATAAGAAGCTCAGAACAAACACAGTTACATGTTGGTAGGGCATTAAAGGGCCTTAAAATTCCATTATCTTGGTGTATGTAAAGGATAATCAATTCTGGGAGAGAAAGAAGGGCTTGCCCATGATCACTCAGAAAGTTGGAAGCTGAGTAAGGAATGAACCTAGGCTTGTAGCCTCACATGCCAGTGCTCTTTTCAGAGAGGTGACTGTTCCAAATTGCTCATTTGTTGCATTCCAAATGCTTACTGGAGGTACAACATTCCTTACACTACTCAATTAGCTCAAATGCAACATACTTAAAAACACACTCATTTTTTCCCTTCTGCTCCACTGAAAACAACTTCATAAAACAACTTGTGTGTGTGTGTGTGTGTGTGTGTGTGTAGGGACGTTCTACCTCTGAGCTACACCCTTAGCTCTATTTTATTTATTTATTTTTTTGGAAGCAGTGTCTCAATAAGTTGCTAAAGTCCTTGCTAAATTGCTTAGGCTGGCCTCAAACCTGTGATCCTCCTGTCTCAGCCTCCCAAGGGATTACAGGATTGTGCCACCACACCCAACTCAAAACACCTTCAATTACCTCCCTTCTCCACTATCCTTTGTCTGCCCCACCACCCGTCAAGATACTGTCCTGTTTCTCCATTCTGCTTCTATTCTAGCTATCTACTGTTGCATAACAGATACTTCAAAAATAAAAGCTTAACACCAAAAACAGTTTATATTCATGAATGTTCAGGTTGAGCAGGGCTTGATAAGGACTCTCAAGTCATTTCTATTAAGTCTGAGCTGATTGTCTCAAGGAAGAATAGAATCAACTGAAGGCTCACTTGTTCACATGTCTGCCAGTTGGTGCTATCAGTCAGTAGAATGAACATCCAGGACTGTACCTATGAAGCCACAAATAGCCTTTCCATGTAGCTACTTGTCTTCCTTACATCATCATAGATGTCTGTCAAGGGCTTACATCCCAAGAGAGGAATGGAATAGACGGGAGGGATAGAGTAGATAAATCATATTGCCTTTCATGACCTATTATCACAGTGGCATATCACCGGGGAATAGCTGTGCTCTGCAAGAGCATATAGACCAGAATTAATACTGAGATGCCTTGAAATCATTAATCATGGACTAAATCTCTGGGAGTTACTTTCTGGTTTAGGATTTGGAGGCTTCTTGTGTACTTTCCTAGAACTTTAAAAATTAAGTAGGATTCTGTTTTTGGACAAGACCCCAAAAGCACAGGAAGCAAAAGTATACAAATGGCATTGCACCAAATTAACAAGCTTTTGCACAGAGTGCAGAGGCAAGATACAGACTGGGATAAAATATTTATAATGTGTACATGGGACAAGGAGTTGATGGGTTGATATCCAGAATATATACGGAGCACCAAAAGCTCAACAGCAACAAATAAAAGAAACAAATAAAAAACAAATAACCAGTTAAAGAATAGACAAAGCTGGGTGTGGTGGTGCACGCTTGTAATCCCAGCATTTGGGAAGCTGACACTGGAGGATCTGGGTTTGAGGCCAGCCTCAGCTACCTAGTGAGGCATTCTGCAACTTAGTGAGACCCTGTTTAAAAATAAAGAATAAAAAAAATAGGGCTGGGGGTATAGCTCAGAGATAGAATGCCCCTGAGTTCAATTCCCAGTACCACACATACACAAAAAAAGAATAGACAATACGTCCAAATATACATTTCTCAAAAGACTACATACACCTGGTAAAGAGTTACATGAAAAAATGTTCATGATCACTGTTTATTAGTAAAATGCAAATGAAAATAACAATGAAATATCACCTCACTCTAGTAAGAATGACTGATCAAAATGACAAAAGATATCAATTGCTGGCAAGGATGTGTGTAATCGGTAGGAATGTAAATTAGTGTTGCCATTATGAAAAACAGTATGGAGATTCCTCAAAAAATTAAAAATAAAACTACCATATAGCTAGGCATGGTGGTGCATGCCTGTAATCTCAGTACTTCAGAGGCTGAGACAGGAGGAGTGCATATTCAAAGACAACTTAGTGAGTTTCTTAGCAATGTAGCGAGACCCTGTTTCCAAGTAAAAACTAAAAGAGGACTGGAGTGTAGCTCAGTGGTAGAACACCCCTGGCACCTAGCACCCTTCAAAAATAGAAAATTAAAATTAAAAATAAATAAATAAATTATGCCTTTACTACTCTTTCCGCATAGGCAGAGTTGCATTCTCCAAGGACCTACATCCAAATCTACTGCCAATGACCAGGGATTTTATACTACTATAGTATGTACTGTGAACTCATAGGCAAATTATAAAAATGTGTTCATGAGTATTTTGAAAAAATTAATGACTTCTTACTTTCAAAGAGACTCTATTCGTTTGGAAAATTTACACATACACACACACAAACAGCATACACGCACACACACACACACACACACATATTTTGATTGACTTGTTTAAAAGCATGTTATTTTGCTAGGCCTGGTGGTACATGCATATAATTCCAGTACTTAGGAGTCTAAGACAAGAGGTTATCCACTTTGAGGCCAGCCTTGTCAATTTAGTAAGACCCTGTTTCAAAATAAAAAATAAAATAGTGCTTCAGATATATCTCAGAGGCAGAACACCCCTGGGTTCAATCTCCAGTAATAAAAAAGCATGTTATTTCAACAGATGTTATAGTATATTCTGTAAGATGTTTGTTTCCTGATTATTGTATTAACTGACTACAATATAAAAGTGAAAATTTTATAATTGACATAGTTAATTGAATATTATATCTAATAATGTGTTAGCAAAGTATTAATAGCAAAACAACAATGGAATCTCAGGTTACATAATGTAGAATTTCACAAAGAGAAACATCATAAATCACCTATACCATATATAATTTAGGCAATAAATGGAACCAAAGCTAATTAGTGTTATGGCCAACATAAAGGGATGACATCTGGTATGTGTCTGCTGACTATTAACCCTTCTTGGAATATATTATAATCATGGAAAAAGTGCACCATCAGAGGAATAAGGAGAACTATAACTATGGTCAGAGGAGTTCCTAGGATGGGGAGAGTTCTCAGAACTATATTAAAGGATGAACAATTGAAAGACCCAGGGATGATGCCATAGGTGAAATTATTGCTCCAAATTCATTATACTGCTGCATTGCTACCAATTATACATTCACTTATTACATCTACATCCTTGTCATAGCCTTGTAGTGGGAAGTAAGCACTTTCCTGCCCCTTGACTTTGGTATTGCCTAATAAGATGTTAGTTGATGCAAAGAAATCAGAGCTTGAAATGCCCTTATGAAGTTCAGTTACCCTCTTGCAACATTGTATTTCCTCATGAGAATGTGCTCATTAGTCACTGGCCCAAGGAGAATGAGAGGGATATAGAGCAGACCCAGATCTAACTCACAACTTATATTCAAGCCCAGTTGAGCTCAGTCTTGATAAATTGATACCAAGTCAATCCATGGATGTGTAAACAAAAATGATAGGCCTAATATTGCATTGTGCTGAGTTTTGGAAGGAGACTTTGTTATGCAGCATTATTATGGTAATAGTTGAGTAATACAGATGGTGATTGCTTAGATGGTACATAGCACCAGTACCATGGTATAATTAACTTCAAGATGACTTAGAATAGGTTGAAGGTTTGACTACATGCCCACTTAAGATGTCTTCAAGGAGCAAATTATGGGTTGACAGTCATTTTGATTTCCAAGTCTTATACGGTATAAGTTTTTGTTTTTTGCCCCCAAAATGTTATTATATTACTACTGTTATCCAAGAAGAACCCCATGGATTCTCTGCTGAATTCTACAAGAACTTTAAGGAAGAACTAAGAATTTTTCCCACAAAATATAAAGAAATTGAATACATTCAAACTCATTCTAAAAATTCAGTATCCCATTGATATAAAAATAAAAATTCCTCAAGAAAATAAAATTACAGACCAATATCCTTAATAAACATAGATGCAACAATTATTAATAAAATACTAGCCAGGTGTGTCAGTGCATGCTTGTAATCCCAGCATTTGGGAGGCTGAGACCAGATGATCCGGGTTTGCAGACAGCCTCAGCTACCTAGTGAGGCATTCTGCAACTTAGTGAGACCCTGTTTCAAAATAAAGAATAAAAAATAGGACTGGGGGTATAGCTCAGAGGTATGATGCCCCTGAGTTCAATCCCCAGTACCACAAAGAAATAAAAATAATAGCAATTCACATTCAAAACCACATCAAGAAAATAGTTCACCATGACCAAATTGGATTTATTCCAGAGATGCAAGTGTGATTCAGCATATACAAATCAATAAATGTCATTCATCACATAAACAGAACTAATGACAAAAACCACATGGTAATCTAAAAAAAAAAAGCATTTGGCAAAATCCAACACCCATTTATGCTAAAACATTGAAGAAATTGGGGATAAAAGGAACTTACCTCAACATTATAAAGGGAATATATAATAAGCCGCAAGCCAACATCATACTCAATGCGGAAAAACTGAAATTATTTCCTCTAAATTCAGAAACATAAGGATGCCCACTATCACCATTCTTATTCAATATAGTTCTTGAAATTCTTGAATAAGGCAAGAGAAGGAAATTAAAGGGATATAAATAGGGAGAAAAGAAGTGAAATCATCTCTGTGCAGATGACATGATCCTTTACTTAGAAGATACAAAAAACTTAACCAGAAGACTTCTAGAGCTGTTAAATTCAGCAAAGTAATCATATACAAAAGTCAGTGACTTTTCTGCACACAAATAATGAATCTACTGAAAAAGAAATGTGGAAAACAGTTATATTTGCAATAGACTCAAAAAGAATAAAACCCTTTGATATAAATCTAACCAAAGTGATAAAAGACCTCTATGACAAAAATTATAGAACACTGAAGAAAGAAATTGAAGAAGACCTTAGAAGAATGGAAAGATTTCCCACATTCTTGGAGAGGCTGAATAAGTATCTTCAAAATGGCTATACTACCCAAAGTAATATACAGAATCAATGCAATGCCTACCAAAATACCATTGACATTCTTTACAGAACTAGAAAAAATGGTCCTAAAATTTATATGTAAGAACAAAAATCCCAGAATAGCCAAAACAATTCTGAGCAATAGGAACCATGCTGGAGGCATCACATTACCTGATTTCAAATTACACTACAGAGCTATAGTAATAAAACCAGCAAAGTATTGGCACAAAGACTGACACATAGAACAATGGAATAGAATTGTGGATACAGAAAGAAATCCACACACTTAGAGCCATTGTTTTAACAAAGGAGTCAAAATATACACTAAAGAAATTACAGCCCTTTCTACAAATGATGATGGGAAACTGGGTATCCATATGTAGAAGAATGAAACTAGATCCCTATCTCTCACACTGAACATAGGTGAATCTGAGGTAGACCAAAGACCTGGAAATCAGACAAGAAACTATGTAATTACTAGAAGAAACCGTAAGATCAACTTTATAACATATAGGCACCAGCAAAGGATTTCTCAATAAGATCCCAAAGCACAGAAAATAAAACCAAGAATCAATAAATGGGAAAGAAATTAAATTAAAAGCTTCTGTGCAGCAAATGAAACAATCAAGAGCCTAAAGTGATAACCTACAGAATGGAAGAAAATCTCTGCCAGATACTCCTCTGATAGAGAATACATAATGAACTAAAAAAACTTGACAATGAAAAACAAATAACCCAATTAAAAATGGGCAATAGAACTGAATAGACATTTATCAAAAGAAGAAATGCAACTGGCCAATGAATATATGAAAAAATGTTCAATATTACTAGCAATCAGGAAGATGCAAAGTAAAACTACAAGAGATTCTACCAAACTTCAGTTAGAAATGGATAGAACTAGAGAATAAGCTAAGTAAGATTAGCCAGTCTCATAAATTTAAGGGTATGTTTTCTCTCATATATGGAAGCTAGAAAGAAATTGGGAAACAAAAGAGACTTTAGATAAAGGAGAGGTTCTAGTGGGATGGTAGAAGGGGGTTAGAGGAAGGAGGCGGAAAAGGAAGCTCAATGAAGGCAACAGTTCAAATAACACTATGCCCATATACAAAATTATCAGTACCAATCTCAATAACATGTACAGAAAGAGGAGGAAGCAGAATGGGATCCAGAGGAAAATACACCAAGTGTTGTGTGAATGTGTATTTCTAACCCTCTAAACTTCATTATGCTGTATAATTATAATGCACCAATAAATGTTTGTTAAATAAAAAAAGAAATTTCTGTAGAGTAGTTGAAAAGTTTTAGACATGTGAGTTAGGGAGTGAAAGAGGGAGGGCAGAAGAAAGATACAGTTTAAATAAAACTATGGTGTCTCGATCAACATTATCACTGTTCTAATCCAAAACAAATGATCAGACCACATAGAGGCAGGAATATTTATTGCTCATGGGTTTTGGAAATTTCAGTGTTCACCCTATGTCCTGTCAGGTCTGAAGAACTCAGGGCATGATATTGGGAAGCAGAGAGGGAGAGGAAAAGGGTTCTGCTCTCACATCACAAAGGCCAGAAGCAAGGGGATCAGGAATATTATATAATCTCCAAGGCCATATTCCCAGGGACCCACTAACTCCAGACACACCTCATGTGCCTAGGTTACCACCCGGTAAATTCAGATCTATCCTCTAATGGGATTACAATCCTCATGACTTAATTATATCAACTCTGAACATTAAAACCTGAGCTCATCAGGGGGCATTCTATATCTAAACATAAGTTATGGCAATAGGTAAAGGTATTACTACCATTCTTACTAACTATTGTGGGGAGAGAGGAGGGTACAGTGATATGGGATATGGAGAGAAATACACAAAGAGCTGCCTGTATGTATGTTTTTAGCATGTTGAACCCCACTGTGATGTGTAATTGAAATGTACTAATAGAATGATTTTTAATTTAAAAAATAAAATAATGCTTATGAAAAAATCCAAGTATCTAGGTTACATATATGTCTAAAGAATATCTCCAAAACATTCTGAAGGTGGAGTAAAGCAATAACTGGATAACAAAGGTGGCCTTTTTTGGTGAATTGTAATTTTACACCATATTGGGGTATAGAGTATCAGGCAAATGCATGCACATAAATCTTGGTGCCCTTCCCACTGGGTGCTCCCCTTCCTTTCTCTCCCCCTATGTGTCTTTGAGATTGGAATTGGTAATTTTGTATACATTCATAGCATTCTTTCAACTGTTGCATTCTTTATGACTTCACTTCCCCCAATCTCCCTCAGTAACTCCCCTGAAATCCTGTTCATCTATCTGATGTTGCCCTTATTTCTGAATATCTCTCTAGATTCCACATAAAAGAGAGAATATACATATACTCATTTTTTGAAACTGGCTATACTCAGTATAATATTCTTGAGTTCCATTAATTTTCCTGCAAGTGGTATGATTTTGTTCTTCTTTATGGCTAAGATTCCTTTGTGTATACATACCAATGTTTTATGATCCATTCATCTGTTGATAGACACCTAGGCTGGTTCTATAATTTGACTATTGTAAAGTGTGCTGCTATAAACATGGATATGCAAATACCATTATAATATTTTTATTTCATTTCCTTTGGCAGGATGACCAGGAGCACTATTCTCAATCTTCTGAGAAATTTTCACACTGATCTCCATAGCAGCTGTACTAGTTTTCCGTTCCACCAACAGTATAATAAAGTTCATTTTTCCCCACATCTTCACATGCATTTATTATTTGTGTTCTTGATGATTGCCATTCTTACTGGAGTTAGATGGAATCTCAGTGTAGTTTTAATTTGCGTTTCCCTGATTGCTAAAGATTTTGAGCAGCTTTCATACTTTTGTTGGCCATTTATGCTTCTTCTTTTGAAAAGACTATTCAGTTTGGTTGCCCATTTTCTGAATGGGTTTGTTTTGCTAGTGGTAAGCTTTTTAAACTCTTTGTATATTCTAGATATTAGACCTTTGCCGAATAGGTAGGTGGTCAAGAACTTCCCTCTTTCTGTAGGCTTTCTCTGTGAATTCTTGATGGTTTCCTTTGCTGCACAGAAGCTTTTTTGTTTCATGCTATCACATTAATTAATTCTTGTTTTAGTTTCCTGAGTTTTTGGGGTCTTATTGAGGAAGTTTCTACCTGTACATATATATTGGAGTGTTGGTCCTATGCCCTCTTCTTGCAGTTTCAAAGTTTCTGGTCTAATTTCTAGGTCTTTGAACCATCTTGAGTTGACTTTTGTGCAGGCTGAGAGGTTAGGGTTTAGTTATATTTTTCTTCATATGTATAGCCAGTTTTCTCAGCACCATTTGTTGAAATAGCTGTCTGCCTCCAGTGTATGGTTTTGGTACCTTTATCAAAGACCAACTTGTCAGAGATATGGGACTTTGTTTCTTGTGACTTTGTAATTCACTATGCCACTAACTTTAACTGACTTTCTGAGATATTAAAATATCAATTAATAATCTTTCTCATTAAATAGTATTGTTTCTCTGCCTTCATGCTTCCAGCCTTCTAATGCATGCCCTCTCCAAACCAAATGAACAGAAACATAAAACCTTATAACTTACATATTTGTGTTGTTTGAGCCCTGCAAATGAATACACTCATCTCTCTGAATCGAGAGGATTGGTTTCAAGACCCGCATAGATAACAACATCTGCAAATACTCAAGTCCTGTATATATATGAAATTTTCATAATCCTATGCACATCCTACAGTATACTTTATTTATTTTTTTGGTTCTAGGGATTAAATTCAAGGCTTTGTGAAGACTTAAGCACTGAGTTATGTATCCAGCTCCCTTCTGTATACTTTAAATGATCTCTAGATTATTTATCATACCTAATACAATATAAATTCCATGTAAATAGTTGTTATACTGTATTAATTAGGGAATAATGACAAGGAAAAAAGACTGTATGTGGTCATTGTAGATGCAAATTTTTAAAATTTTGAATATTTTTGTCCACAATTGATTGGTTGTATCCCTAGATGTGGAACTCACATTCATGTAAGTGCAGCTATATGTAAACCACAAATAAGAAAATAGTATTTCTAAAGGTGCATCCTTCAGACTGCTAAGGATCTTTGATTCCAAAAGAGTTTCACAATTTTAGTGAAAAAATTAATGCAATTAATTTATTCATATATACTTCCCAGATGTTCAGTGTAAGATTTAATTATGACTTTCAGAGAAATTATTTAATATTATTAATTATCAATGTAGTCATTAATGTTGTGCACCCACTATAAGGATTGAGTTGATCAATTTGTATTACCAAATATTCAGTTACAAGATAGTACTTTACCTTCATATTTTTACATCATTTGTATGTTATTGTTTGTGGGTTTTATACTTTTTGTTGTTCCTATTGTTTATCATGCATGATTGCATCCTTAATTCAAAATGATAGCTCAATGACTCAAAATGGTTTGATGAGGTATAAAATATTTCATGAAAATGCTAATATGAACATTATAACTCTGAGTAATATAGTAAATTTATATAGTGAACAGGACTCTACTTGAGTATAAATTATATATGTATGTTCCAGTATAAATGACTATAGATTATATATGCATGTTCTGGTATAAATGAATGTGTGTTTGTGATAATTTCACATAAGCAGTCAGAAAGAAAGTCAGAAAGGATAGAACAAAGAGGATACAGAGAAAAATGAAGAAAAAGAAGAGAAGGAAGGATAAAGAATAAAAGAGAAAGAGAGGAAAGAAGAAAGAAAAGAAGAGAAGGAGGAATAAAAGTGTCTTTAGGGAACATGCTGATGATTGACAAAATAAAAACCTTTGCAAAAGGCATCATAGTTTTTATGCCCTATTCTAACAAGGCACACACCACTAAATATTTCCAATATAAGTGCACACTAATGTTTTCTAGTAATATTTTGATGATTTTAACTAAAAAAAATAACAGGCCCAAATATAGGAACATTACTCAAGTGTTTGCTCTTTGTAGCAGTATTACGAAGTGAGAGAGGTTGATAGGAGCCACTCAGATCTGCATCCTCTGTTTTAATTAGCTTTTCTGTTTTTGTGACCAAAATACCTGATAAGCACAACTTAGAGGAAGAAACGTTTATTGGCTCATGGTTTTAGAGGTTTCAGTCCATGATTGGCCAGCTCCAAGACAGAAGAAGCTTAGCTGCAGGAACTCAGGGAATGGGAGAGGAAAAAGGGGCTCTCACCTCATGGTGGCCAGGAAGCAGAGAGTGAGAGAAGGAGACTGGAAACAGATACAGTCCCTAAGATCATAGCTCTAGTTATTTATCTCCTCCAGCCATGCCCCATCCCAAAACCTGGCTGCACTGGCAACACATGAGGTTTGGGGGGTATTTTAAGTCCAATCCAAACCATCACACCCCCTTTTGCATAAGGAGAAACTCTGATATTTTGGGGGGAAACATGGACCTTCAGAATACATATTCAATTGCTCAGCTACTTTGTATCTGTGTGTGGCCATGTGCTGAATTCTAGCCCATATAATGTGAAGGTAAGTGATATGTATTATTTGTGGGGTGTGTCCTTACAAGTAAGGAGCATGAGCTTTCTTCCCTCTGTCCTCCATCTGCTACCTGGGATGTAGATGTGGTGGCAAGCTAGCTATCTTGGACTGCACAGGTGAGGTTAACACTTGATAGAAAGCAGGGCCATAAACTGGGAGGAGTGTAGAGTGTAGATTGTTAGATGATAGCCTTCATACTTTTCTGAACCCTCTAACTCTATATTGTTAAAAGAGATAAAAATTCAGTTCCTGTCTATTCAAGTCCCTGCTAATTTTGATCTGTTTCATGCAGCGACAAACATACTCAAGACTTAATATAAAAGCATTAAGCCATATGGTTTCCATGAAGTTTGTGATAGTAGTTACAAACTTAATGAGTAAGATTCTAATCAAAGACAAAGAAGGAAAAGGCACTAAATAACATTGTTGGATGTTATAAAAAAGCAATGACAAAAAAGGAAGAGAAATTAATATCACAAGTATATGAAAGCAGATATTGCATGCTATATTTAAGCAAAACCACTGATTTATAGACTATAAATTGATTCTTGGAATATAAGTGGGGCATATATGATTATTTCATTCAATTATTTTTATTATTGCTCTGTTTATCACTGACAACTAAGAGAACTGAATGACAAGATTTTTTTCTTCATTTATTTAATAATTTTGTAAGTGATTATTTAAACTAAGGAACACAGTGCATCTGGATTAATACTGACAATCTGTAATGTGTACAAAAAGAATGGGTGTTGCTAAATAAAAAAAAATTAGAGGTTATGCACAAATGCCCAGGTATACACATATCTGTTCATAGAAAATAGCTGGTGGTCAGTAACTTATCTCTGGATCTTGTCTTGGATTTGCAAGGAATGGTTACAATTATAAATATGATAAAAATATGTCCCCTGATTTCATTTCAGGCTGAAGCAAGAAGAATCAAGAAGTGAATCCAAGACTCTGCTTTTCTATAATAAAGAATGCTCATGGTAAGGGAAAAGATGCTACATGTGATTTGAAACAAAGGATGAGAATTCCTCAAAACATTGAAAGAATGCCACTAAAAATCATTTTGACTTCTAGAGACTTTAGTGGGACATTGCAGTGGTAGGTCTGAATTGACCTCTCCAGGATTAAGCTGGCACAATGTTTTATGTAAAGGATAAAATATAAGAATTCCTTTTTAAAAACTAGGTCAATAAGCTTAATCTTGAAGAATGAGACCCATTCTCCTCACTTGATGATTATCTTCACTTGTGGACGAAAGCAACTTGATGGCGTATTTTTTGCTCCTGGGTGACTTAAACAACAGGCATTTATTTCTCACAGTTCTGAAGGCTGAAGTCTGAGATGAGCGCACAAGGATGGTGGGGTTCTAGTGAAAGTCCATATTGTGGTTTTAGAGTACCATATTCTTGCTGTAAGTTCGCACCAAGGAAAGAGCTAATCTGCTCCCTGAAGTCTCTTTTATAAGGGTGCTAATCCACATTCATGAGGGACCTACCCTCATGGCCTAATCACTCACCAAAGTCCCCACCTCCTGATGCTGTGATCTTGGGAATTAGGATTTCTACAGATAAATTTGGAGGGAGGACAAACATTCAGTCCATTGTAACACGTAAAATAGCGTTATTTTGCATAACTTATCATTACTAATATCCACTTGTTGGCCACATCACCCTTCCTCACTCAAATTACTTTTTGGCTTCCACAGTCTCTGGGAGAAAAAGATGTCAAGACTGAATTGGAAAAACAAAAGAAATTAACTCCACAAATACATCTTTGTTCCAGACAGGAGGTAGGATAAGTATATCAGTCAGAGTTCTAGCAAGAAACAGATGAGTCTTTTGTCACAGTCTGCTTAATCTGCTGCTGCAATTGATCACTAATATTTTACTTAGTATCTCAGATGTACTTACAGAGATGGGATTGGCTATAGTTTTTCTTTTCGCAGTGAACTTATCCTTTGCAGATATTAAAATAATGCAGCCTTGTAGAACACAAAAGTAAACTGTCAATTTCCTTATATGCTCTGAAACTATTTACATTACTAGGAAATTTTCTTGATTTTCAAAATTATTACATAAACATATGTATTCTCTTATAATTAATAAAATTTACTAAATAATTGTAGTTATATACCTTTCTCATCCTAATTGGTTTATATGCATGTTTTTTATACAATTGCCAAAGTTTTTTCTCTTTTATTCTTTCTAAATAAAATCCAGTTTTTATTTTTATTGTTTAAGCCTTGTTTTTAAATGTTATTAAGGTGTGCTTTGTCTTTATTCTGTTCATCACTTTCTGTTATATTATTTTGCTGTGCTTTTTCTACCATCTTGTGAGAAAACAGCCTATTTATTTTGATTAATTTAATGAATGATGTATGATTACACATCCCTCCAAATTCTACTTTAGATATACGCCACAGGTTTTGGGATACAGCATTCTCATAATTCTATATTTTTCTAATCCATTCATAAACTTTAGTTACCAGTTTTACTTTACTCCACAATTGAGAAAAGCCTTAAAATATTTCTGTCCATCCACTTTTATCAATTTATAATTTTAGTGAGTTAGGATAAAAATATGAAATGCACAATCTTGAGAATATGTTGAAATTTTTGCTTTAATAGATAGTTAATTATGTTTTTATTGACTCAATCTGTTGATTTTAAGACAGCTGAGCTATAGTCTCTGACTACGAAATTTCAGTTTACCGCTCTGTAATAATTTTATATTGTTATTTTAAGTCTGTATTCATGAATATATGGAAAATTATCTTTTTATCATTGAGTATTTCCCTTACATAAATACAAAAATATACATTTTTCATGTTTTACAATTTTAATTTTGAGTTATATTTTGTCTGATATTATTGCTATAAATGCTTTCTTTTTGTGAACACTTGCATGAAATATATTTTACATCCCTTTATTTTCTATTTTTGTGTTCCATTTTATTTTAGGTATATCTCCTGGAAACTAGACGTGTTTAGATTTTTAACACCAAATCAGGGCATTTGTGTCTTTACTAAAGGTATTTATTCACAGTTAAAAATTATGTGATCTGTCTTAATTTGTTCTACATTTATGCAAGTAGGAATTTGAAGCAAAAGGAGAGAGGAGGACAAGTATAACCTCAAAGCTGGATGTTCCAACCATGGTGCCCAACCGAGATCAGAATGCAAAAGAAACAATAAGCATGAGGCAGTGCCTAAGTTGGTATGGGGGTTATTCTCTGCTAGTGAGTCTTGATCTTGCCTGTGGATCCTGCTACTCCTGACATCCCTACTCCAACCCCAGAGCCCTTGCCATACCAACATGACTGCCATCTTTGCATATTTCCTGGTTCAGGGTTGATTTTGAAACATGGATGGGTAGATGCCATGTGCTCAGTCCCCTTCTTTATGAAGCCATCATATTTCTCTGTTCTCTGCAATATCTCTGAGTACTCTTCACTGCACTCCCAACTTTTGCCTCAGACCCTGCAAAGAAATTGTTGTTGTTTTTCTTTGTTTTGGTCCTTTGTTGTGGAGATAAACAGGCCAGTCACCTCTACTCAGTCTTCTTGCAAATGCCACGTGTGATTATGAGGGCTGGCTAGGCAAGTCTGAAATCTATTGGATAGATCATCAGAAGAATAGTTTGGAACTCTCAGGCATAGGCAGAAACTGCCTTCCACAGGTAGAATTTCTTCCAAATTCAAATGTATTCTGTCTGTGTTCAAGGTTCATAATCTCCTCTGTCAAAGTCACCCATCTCTAACAACCATAGAGATGAGGAAACGGCAGAGACAAGCTTCTGCCTCCACTTCATACCTTCATATGACTCCTGAATATGTTGATTAGTTTGATAGGAATAGTAATTTCACAATGTATACATTTATAAAAAAACATCAAGCTGTATACCTTAAATATATTGTCAATCAGTCTTGGTTTTAGGGGTGCTGGGGATGGGATCCAGCATCTTGGCATGCGAGGCAAGGAGTCTATCACTGAGCCACATACCCCATCATCAAACATTCCTTAATTAGTCTGAAAAAAAGATATTTTATAATGAACTCATTTTAATACAAATATTTGTAAGCAAATATTTTCAATAAAACTTTGTGTATGAAGCCAGGTGTGGTGACACACACCTGTAATACCAGTACTTGGGAAGCTGAGAGAGAAGGATCACAAGTTCAAGGTCAACCTCAGCAACTTAGGGAGATTCTGTTTCAAAAAATAAAAGTACTGGAGGTGTAAGTCAGAGGCAGAAAGCCCCTTGGTTCAATCCCCAGTCCCTCCTCCCCCAAATTTTGTGTATGAAACGTTATAAAAATAAAAATAAATTCAATAAGTTGTTCTGAAACAGGGTCCCATTAACCTGCTGAGAGTCTTGCTAAATTGTTGAGGCTGACCTTGAACCTGCAATCCTCCTGTCTCAGCCTCCCAAGTAGTGGGGTTACAGGTGTGCAACACCACGCCCAAGTCTGATAGCTTCTAATATTTGTATTTATCCTTGGGGATCTATAATTTCACATATATATATATATATATATATATATATATATATATATATATATATATATATCTCCAGATATATAGATAGAGCAGTATATATGGCATGTATGTCTGTCTATATGGAGATATATAAGAGAGATATATACCATATCCATATATGGTATATATGTATCTGTCTTTTCTTATTCATTCTCTTTGGCACATAGTAGTCTGAAATATCATGTCTTTTTTGGCTCTGGGAGATTTTCTTCTATTATTGTTTAAATTGTTTTTACCTCATCCATCATCTCTCTCATTTATATTTCTAGGATTTTTAATGGAAACTGTTTAACAATTAATTACCCTGACATTTATCCTGAAGTCTCTCCAACTACTTGTATCTATTACTCATGAACTTGAAGAGATCTCCTGTACATATGTTTCCTCAGTGTCAGTCCAATCTGTTTTCTATCTTCCAGGGATTCATTTTTTGTGTGAGTGTGATACTAGGTATTGAATCCAGGGGCATTCTACCTCTGAGCTCAACTCTCAGGCTGATTTTTTATTCTTTTTTTTTAATTCATACATTGTAAGCACACATCTTTGTTAGGTACAAATTGATAATGATATATGTGCTCACAATTCTCATTTGACCCCTTCCCCAAATTCCCACCCCTCTCCCTTGCCCTCCCTCCCTCTCAAGTTCAGTTTAGTGAGTGACCTTGATATACATAAGTGGGCCCCCCCTGTCCAACCCCTTCGGTTAAATGAACTTCTTTGATTTCGAGGGTCTCTCTTTTTTCATCTGGAGACCCTCCTATGCCCCATCTTCTCCCTAGCATCCACATATTAGGGAGAAAATATGCTTCTTTACTCTTTGTGATGGGTTAATCTCACTTAACATAATGTTTTCCACTTGCCTCCATTTCCCTGCAAATAGCATGATTTTGTTCTTCTTTATAGCTGAGTAAAATTCCATTGTGTACATATCCCATAGTTTTGTAATCCATTCATCTGTCAATGGACATCTTGGCTGCTTCCATAGTTTGGCTATTGTAAATTGTGCAGCTATAAACATAGATACACATACGTCGGTCTGATAGTTTGGTTTCCATTCTTTTGAGTAGATACCCAGAAGTGGTATTGCTGTATCATATGGTAGGTTCATTCCCATACGTCTGAGGATCCTCCATACTGTTTTCCAAAGTGGTTGCACTAGTTTGCAATCCCACCAACAGTCTATTAGAGTTCCCACTTCTCCACATCCTCGCCAGCAGTTGTTGTTCATGTTTTTTATGATTGACATTCTGACTAGAGTTAGGTGAAATATCAAAGTAGTTTTGATTTGCATCTCCCTGATTGCCAATGATGTGGAACATTTCCTCATACATTTATTGGCCATTTGCATTTCTTCTTTTGTGAAGTGTCTATTTAGATCCTTTGCCCATTTTTGGATTGGGTTATTTGCTTTCTTAGCTGAAATTTTCTTGAGTTCTTTGTATATCCTAAATATTATAACTCTTTCCGAAGAGTAACTGGCAAAAATCTTCTCCCACTCTGTAGGCTCTCTGTTGAGGTTCTTGATAGTTTCCTTTGCAGCACAAAAGCTCTTCAATTTAATGCAATCCCATGTATTGATCTTCCTGAGGGTTGCTTTTGCTTTTGAGGTCCTGTTGAGAAAGTTTTTACCTGTGCCTATGTGTTGAAGTGTTGGTCCTATGCCCTCTTCAAGTAGCTGCAAGGTCTCTGGCCTATCTTCCAGGTCTTTAATACACCTTGAGTTGACTCTTGTGTAGGGTGAGAAAGTGGGGTTTCTTTCCATTTTCCTGCGTATGGCTAACCAGTTTTCCCAACACCATTTGTTAAAGAGGCTATCCTTTTTCCAGTGTATATTTTTGGCTCCTTTGTCAAAAATCAGTTGACTGTAAGTCTGTGGGTCTGTTTCTGAGTCTTCTATTCTGCTCCATTGGTCTGTGTGTCTGTTTTTGTGTCAATGTCATGCTGTTTTTATTACTGTGGCTTTGTAGTGGAGTTTGAAGTCAGGTATTGTGATACCTCCTGCATGGTTCTTGTTGCTAAGAACTACTTTGGTTATCATGGGCTTTTTGTTTTTCCAAATGAATTTAAGGACTGAATTTTCTATGTCTGTGAGGAGTGCCCTTGGTAATTTCATGGATATTGCATTGAATCTGTAGATCAGTTTTGGGAGGATGGCCATTTTGATGATATTTATTCTGGCTATCCAAGAGCATGGTAGATCCTTACATCTTCTAAGGTCTTCATCAATTTCTTTCTTCAACTTTTTGTAGTTTTCCTTATAGAGGTCTTTTACCTCCCTGGTTAGGTTTATCCCTAAGTATTTTATTTTTGGGGGTGCTATTGTGAGTGGAATTGTTTTCTGGATTTCTTTTTCAGTGAATTTATGGTTGGCATACAGGAAAGCTTCTGATTTTTTAAGATTGATTTTGTATCCAGACACTTTGCTGAATTTGTTGATCAGTTCTATGAGTTTTTTGGTTGAGTTTATTGGTTCTTCTATGTATAGTATCATGTCGTCTGCAAAAAGGGATAGTTTTAGTTCTTCTTTCCCTATCTTTACCCCTTTGATTTCCTTCTCTTGCCTTATTGCTCTGGCTAGAGTCTCAAGTACTATATTTAACAGAAGTGTTGATAATGGACATCCTTGCCTTGTTCCTATTTTTAGTGGGAACTCTTGCAGTTTCTCTCCATTTAATATGATATTGGGTGTGGGCCTATTGTATATTGCCTTTATGATGTTGAGGTAATTTTCTTCTATTTCGATACTCTGAAGTGCTTTTAGCATGAATGGGTGTTGGATCTTATCAAATGCTTTTTCAGCATCAATTGAGATAATCATGTGATTTTTGACTTTGATTCTGTTTATGTGGTGAATTACATGGATTGTTTTTCGAATGTTGAACCAGCCTTGCATCCCTGGGATGAACCCAACTTGGTCATGGTGTATAATTTTCTTGATGTGGTTTTGAATGCGCATTGCTAGTATCTTGTTTAGCAGTTTTGCATCTAAGTTCATCAATGATATAGGCCTATAGTTTTCTTTTTTTGAGCTGTCTTTATTTGGCTTTGGTATTAATGTGATGTTGGCTTCATAGAATGTGTTTGGGAGACTCCCATTTCTTTCTATTTCACAGAATAGCTTGAGGAGTATTGGGGTTAACTCTTCTATAAACGCTTTATAAAATTCACTTGGAAAACCATCTGGCCCTGGCTTTTATTTGATGATAAACTCTTTATCGCTGTTTCTATCTCTTTGATTGTTATTGGATGATTTAAGTTTTCGATATCATCTTGACTCAATTTAGGAAGGTTATATGTGTCTAGAAATTTCTCAATTTCTTCTAGATTTTCCATTTTGTTGGAGTATAGGTTTTCAAAATAGTTTCTGACCATTCTCTGTATTTCCATACTGTCGGTGGTAATATCACCCTTTTCATCTCTTATTTTGGTAATTTGGGTTGATTCTCTCTTTCTTCTGGTTAGGTTGGCCAATGGTTTATCTATCATGTTTATTTTTTTTTAGAAACCTGCTTTTTGTTTTGTTGATCTTCTGTATTGTTTTTTTATTATCTATTTCTTTCATTTCTACTCTGACTTTCATGATTTCCTGTCTTCTGCTGGCTTTGGGGTTAGACTGTTCTTGTTTTTCCAGTGCTTTGAGCTGTGTTATTAGGTTATTCATTTGTTGATGTTCTGTTCTTCTTATGTGGGCACTCAGTGCTATAAATTTTCCTATCAGTACTGCCTTTAAGGTGTCCCAGAGGTTCTGATTTGTTGTGTCTCTGTTTTCATTGGTTTCTAGGAATTTTTAAATTTCTCTCCTTACTTCTTCTATGACCCAGTATTCATTCAGCAATGTGGTGTTCAATCTCCATGTGCTTCCATGGTTTGTTTGGGTCTTCTTGGAGTTTATTTCTAATTTCACTCCATTGTGATCTGAGAAGATGCAGGGAACTATGTTGCATTTTTTAAAATTTGCCAGTGCTTGCTTTGTGGCCCAGAATGTGGTGTATTTTGGAGAAGTTTCCATGTGCAGCTGAAAAAAATGTAAATTCAGCTGTAGTTGGGTGAAAGCTTCTATATGTGTCTAATAGGTCCATTTGGCTTATGGTTTTCTTTAGGTCTGAGGCATCTCTACTGACCTTTTGTTTAGAGGAACAGTCTAGAGATGTAAGAGGAGTATTGAAGTCTCCTAGCATTAGTGTATTGGGGTCTATGTGTGTCTTTGTATCATACAGAGTATGTTTTATGAAAGTGGCTGCACCTGCATTTGGGGGCATAAATGTTGATAGTTGTTATTTCCTCTTGCCGGATTGTTCCTTTTACTAGTAAAAAATGACCTGCTTTGTCTCTTCTGATAAGCTTAGGCTTGAAGTCTAATTTATCTGATAGCATGGTTGCTACTCCTGCTTGTCTTCGGGTACCATTGGCATGGATTACCTTACTCCAGCCCCTCACCTTTAGCTTGTGGGCATCTTTGCTTGTTAGATGTGTTTCTTGCAGGCAGCAGATAGATGGATTTTGGGTTTTGATCCATTTTTCCACCTTGTGCCTTTTTATTGGTGAATTGAGACCATTTATATTCAATGTGATTATTGAGAGATGGTTTTTGATTCCTAACATTTTGAGTTTTGACTTCTGTTTTAGGTGGATTTTATTCTTCTTTGCTTAGCTGTTTGCTTCCTGGAAATTATTGTTTCTCTGGTTCTGACGTTTACTCATTAGTTCTTCTTTGTAGTTAATCTCTTTAAGTGTTTTCTCTAGTGCTGGTTTGGAAGACATAAATTCTTTCATTTTCTGTTTGTCATGGAAGGTTTTTATATCCCTGTCAATTTTAAGAGAGAGTTTTGCTGGGTATGAGAATCTTGGCTGCAAGTAATTTTCTTTCAGAGTTTGGAATATGTTACTCCAGCCTCTCCTGGCTTTCATGAATTGATTTGGGAGGTCTGGAGTGATTCTAATTGGCTTGCCTCTAAATGTCACTTGGCCTTTTACTTTTGCTGCCTTTAGAATTCTCTCCTTGGCCTCTACATTGGTCAACTTGATTATTATGTGGTATGGTGAGCCTCTTCTTTGGTCCTGTCTTGCGGGAGATCTGTATGTTTCCTGCACCTGTGTGTTGATTTCTCTTTCTATGTTTGGAAAATTCTCTGATATTACTTCTTTGAAGAGATTGTTTATTCCAAAAATTTCAACTTCTGATCCCTCTTCTATGCCTATTATTCTTAGGTTAGCTCTTTTAAAATTGTTCCAGATCTCTTCCATGTCCAATTCATACTGACATATTTTTTTTCTAAATTATGTACTATAGATTCGTTTTTGGCATGGTCATCTTCTAAGTGATATTCTATTTTCCATGTGATCTTATCTGCTGGTTATAGTTTGGATTGATGCCTTCATTTCAGTTATATCGTCTTTCACTTCCTTCAATGCTTCTCTTTGGTTCCTTTTCATGTTGTTGAATTCTTTGTTTATTTGTTCTTTTATTTCTTCCTTTATTTCTCTAAAGCTCTGCCTACATTCTTTCTGAAAATCCTGTATTGTTTCTAGTATTAAAGATCTGAATTGTTCTTCTGGTAATCTCTACCATTCTGGGTTGGTGATACTATTATTTAGGGGTTGTGGTAGCTTGTTGTTACTTTGTTATTTTTCCTTCCCATGGTTCGCATATTATTAGATTTATATCTTTGCTGCTCCTTTAAGTTTTCATGTCCAATCTCTGTAGGGGGGGTTAGAGGTTTCTGAAGGTGTATACAGGGACAGGTTGTAATCAGTGATAAAAGTTGGGTGAGAGGTCACAGTGATGAATGCAGGAATAGGGTAAAGAAGAGGTATGTTCCAGCAGAATAAGAGGTTGAGTGTGTTGCTGTGATATATTGTAAAGATTAGTGTTAGTAGAAATGTCAGGAGATTCTGGTAATCAATATAGAGTTTTGAGTGTGGTACTATGAGATGGTCTTGATATAAGACAGGAAAAAAAGAAAGAGTAAAAGAGAAGGAAGGAGGTACCGTGTTGAGAAAAGGAATATAGGGGGGAAAGAGGGAGGGGATGCTTGTAAAAGAGAAAAGGAGGAGATTCAACAAGCTAAGCAAGTTAAAAACAAAGCAAGCAATCATCCAAACAAACATAAGTAAATCAAGGCAATACAGAACAGAAACTGAGTAAAAACCGATAAAACTTAACACAAAAAACAAAAACAAAAACAAAAAACCTGAAACGTAAAAACAGCAACCAACCACTAGAACAAATACCCTGCTAGTTCGTAAGTATCGAGCTTAAATTTTCAAGTGTGTCTGTATCATTTTTATTTGCTGTCAGTGCAGGCAGGGGGTTTCATTGGTGCCTCTCCCGCTGCTGGCTTCTGTCTCTGGGATCTCCACAGGGCCTGGCTGCGTCTCTCTCTCTCTGCCTTTGCTGATGGCAGGAGTGCAGTCTAAAAGCCAAGGCTTTTCAGATGCCCTATGTGCACCCGTAGAAGGGCGGGTGCCTGTGTCTATCCTTCTTATAGGGAGTTCCACACCTCAGGGGCCCAATACCACTTACAGTTCCCTGCTTCTCGGATTTCCATTGTTGCCTGCTTCACCTCTGGTTGCTGGGGGTGCAAGAGGACAGGGAGGTATGGGTAACTGGCAGGACATTGGCTGGGAGGAGCTGGCACGCCAGGCGGCACCAGCAGGTTTGCGGCATGCTTTTGCAGTGCCCACTCCCTTGTTTTTCCTGGGGTCTATGTCACTCCATGCCAGGCCAGGTCATTGGGTCTGCCGAAATGCCTGTAGTTTTCAGCGTCTTGGTGACCATCACAGCTTCATGTCCGGGTTCCGTAGAGCCTGCGGCCTGCACCAAGCCGCTGCTTGGCAGTTCTGGATCCCTGCTGCTCGGCCTGCTCCAAACTCTGGTTGCTGGGGGCGCAGGTCAGTGATGGTCTGGCTAGATGGCAGGAAGTTGGTTGGGAGGGGCTAGTGGGGTAGATGACGGCTGATGTTTCAAGGCGCGCCGGCTCCCCCTGGTCCTCCTGGACTCTGATTCACAGCTCCGGTTTCATGCTCAGGCTTCCGTTAAGAAGCTGTATTCGTGGCCTTCTTATTTTGAGCTCTTCTGGGCGGTTACTGTTCTGCGCTGAGGCAATGTGCTGGGACAGATCCACGGGAGCTTACGCTAAATGCCCCACGTGTTCTGGTTGCTGTGGGTGGGCGGAGAGTCTCCTCCTGGGTACGGCATGGGGTCCTGGGGGTGCTGTGTCCTGGAGTTTCCTGCTCTCAGCTTCTGGGTGGTACCCAGGTCTCCTGGTCCTGTTTTTCCACAGCCTACTTCTTCGCTACAGAGCCCGGCGGTGATCTGCCCCGGCAGAGCCAGGCGGGGATCCGCACCGAGCATGGGTTCGCTGCGCGGTGGCGTCCCTTGTTGTCCCTGCTCTGCTTCCTTGATCTTCTTTATTTGTTTGTGGTTCAAATTTCGCTTTTTTTTCTTCTGTTAAGAAGCTCTTTTTATGGTAAATTTAGATCCAAATCACAGCGTCCGGGGAAAGTTGTTTCACTAAGTCGCCATCTTGGATCCTCCTGATTTTTATTCTTTATTTGGAAACAAGGCCTCACAAGCTGCTGATGCTGGCTATGAATCTGTGATTCACCTGTCTCAGCCTCCCAACTACTGGGATCACAAGCATGCATCACCAAGCCTGGCTTCCAGGGATTTCTTAGTATTTCTGATCTCCTGATAGCAATCTTCCATTTTTATCAGCAGTATTTTCAATTATTAATTCCCCATAAAACATATTCTCCAATGATGTGGGGCAGAAAGAGTTGAAGATATGTTCTTAATCTGTCGTCTTGAGCCAAGCCTTCACATTAATTTTTGTCTTACTGTAGACTATCTCATTTATTTTGCCTCACCATTTTTTGAAACTAGGCAGGTTAAAAATAACAAATATGTAAACATAAACATTACAGAAAGTATCAAGCTATCACCTGTTCATTTTCACAAAAATATTTACCATGAACCCTGAAACTGAAAGCATATATTCAAGTGCTATTTTGAAGACATTTGGGGGACTTGTGTCCTAAACTCTAGGGGTTCCAGAGGCAGAAATGTAGTGGTCTCTTTATAATTAGAGATCATCCCAGATTCTTCAGGCCCATGAGAGGAAGGAAGAGGTAAATTCTAAGGTCCACTCATCCATGGACCACATCAATTTGGATTTGAATTACTGTTCTGTTCCTAGTGCCTAAGCCATATATATTGGGGAAAAATAACCTGTTCCCCAGCGAGATGGTGCCAAACATTCTGTCATTATTCTCTTTTCCTATTCTTAAATTGATGCCATAATGAGATTTTGACACATGGTACCTTGTGGATCAAAATATCAAAAGCAGCACAATCTCAAAAGCAGTCATGTGTGTGACCTATTGTAGTAGTGATTCAGAATGGCTCAGAATACTTCCTTGATCTATCAGCAAGAATAAGAACTGACATTCACTTAGTGCTTACTTAGTCAATATTCTAAGTTCTCTAAATGTGTGATCTCTTTTTAAACTTTATAGTCCTCTGTAGTAGGCACTCTGGTGATCTCCGGTTTACAGATGAGGAAAATAAAGCTCAGAGGCATTAAGTTGCCCATATTCACACAATTATTGGTAGTGGCAATATAATTTGAGTCCAGGCAGTTGGATTCCAAAGTCTGAATATGGAACCACTATGACACACTATCACCTTGTCAGTTCTTTTCTGGTGACATTTCTCTATCTTATCTCTTAAAATGTCTTGAAGCCTTTGACTGGAGCACAGCAATGTAATTCCAGTCTTTTGGGACACGAATTGTAAATACTCACCCTGGTCTTTATCAGCCAATCCCATGAAGTCAAGAAACTAGTCAAATGTGGGTCAATGATCCAATAAAGGTATCTTGCATAAAATATATGGATTTCATTGTAAATTCTCCTCATAAAAATCTGTAAATCTGTAATAGATAGAAACGATTTCTGAAGTCAATACCATTAGTAAGGAAATAGTCATTTACCAATGTTGTACTATCCTTTAAAATGATATGACTACCTTTATCTTTTGATTTATGAACCACACATTTGTGCATAAACTATTTTTAACTCCATCTCACACTGCATAAATTGAGCAAGACCAATTCACAAATTATGTAAGAGCCCCTCTCTCCTCCTAGAGGGGCCTTCTCCTTCCTGCTTAAAAGACACACTGTGTCAAACCCAGCAGATTCTTTCGAGATTCTATTTAAAGTTTGAGATTGTGTTTATAAGAAGTGAAATATTATATTAATCAATGGGTCGAATTGGTGTTTAGAATAAAAGCATCCCTTTTTTGCTCTATTTTGCCATGTTTTGGCCAAGCATATGTGTATATATATATATATATATATATATATATATATATATATATATATGGAACACAATTTTATATTTTCCTTTGTTACATACAGGTTTTCTGCTAATTCATTTTTCCTTTGCCTTTTGTATTGTTCCTCCTGTCTGGACACTTTTAACTCCTATGAATTTCAATAATATATGCTCTAAAGAGCAGTGAATAATTCTACAGACAAGTCAAGTGGTCTTGTTCAAGGACAAAAATCCATTAAGAGTTAGTAATGTGTATGTGTGTGTGTGTGTGTGTGTGTGTGTGTGTGTGTGTGTGCATGTGTGTGTGAGTGTATGTGTGGATTGGGAGTGGTGCAGGCAGACCAAACTCTGAAAATAAGAATACCATCTCAGCCAATTTTTGATAAAGTAACAACCACATTTATACTTTAATGATATGGAAAGTGCTACCCCTGTGCATTCCTCATATTTATAGATTGGAAACCAGGGAAAGAAATGTACCTTACTTGGAAAAGGTTAAAATAGAATGGTAACCAAAGGGATATGTCTAAGGGAGCTCCTTTTCCCCTTTGAGACTTAAGTAAACTAAAAAATCTGTCTTTCAATTCGATGGATTGAGTCCAGGTTTTCCATTAAAAAAAAAAAAAAAAGAAAGAAATTGGACCCCTTCACCTCAAATAGCAAAGGTCTCTTATATTGAGCCCTGTGTAGGTGGGATCAGGTTTCTCTACTTGCAAGCAAGATTGAATTGGAAACCAGCCTGAACTAATCTTGAATCCCCATGGAACCTCCCACCCCCAACCTGGAACCCAAGCAATAATTTCAAAGTCTCAAATCCTAAGTGCAGCTGAAGTATAATACCCTTCACCCCACCAGAAAAAAAGTAGGATATTTCTAATGCTCTTTAAAAATAGAACTAGGTAAAACCATCTTGGATTTTTGTTTGTTAGACCTAAATAGATGGGGAATAATGTCAGTTACAATCCAACGGAAATTCGCATGTTGACTCCTTGAGTCAATGGCTTTCATTTATATAGAGCTGATTAAAATTAATTCATATTTTAAAACAAGTCAGAAATTTTATTCATTAGGACTGGGGAGGGCAGACTTACTCTAAATGGAATCTATAGATTATATGTGCATGTGCATGTGTTTGTGTGTGTCAGGGAAGATGATGTGTGCAGGAGGGGGTTAGTGTAGTTTGAGTTAATCTCTTGCAATCATGTTCCTGTTGACAACAACATAGGCTCTAATTTTGGCAGAAACTAATTATACAGTGGACCATGTAGTTCCATTATGTCTTAATGTCTTCACTCTGCAAACTCTGGATTTTAAAACCTTCCTAGCCAACACAAAACTCTCATCTATGCAGCACTAATTGCCATGGAAAAACCACTCCATTGAAAAATTTCCTAAGGGACACTCTTTTCCCCTCACAACAGATATCATGGTTACTGCCTTGTGTTTTCAGCATCTGGAAGACACAGGAAAAATTTCCAAGATGAAACAAGCCATGGGATTTGGGTGCAATAAGTGAATTGCTAAATGAGTCTCCCTGTTCAGTCCAAGTGACTAAGATGTAAATAAAATAAATACAAGTCTGCCAAGTCATATCCTAGTCTCCAATGTTCACTGCTCTTAGTGATTTCAGGCATGCAGGGTAGCTGTGTGTGTTCTTGAGAGCAGAAATATGTTCTTGTTTCTGATTTTTATTAATCTGCCTTCAAAAGCTTGAGTTTCTTTTACAGGGTCTAGAAGTCTTAACAAGAGAAGGGCAAAAGGCAATGGAAATAGAAATGCATGCTTCTGCTATATGGAACAAAAGGATTCTGGTTGAAAATGAGCAAAAATTGAATCTCATTTGAAAACTAAATTTGTGATACTAGGTAGCAGCTGCCTGTGAATGTCTGTGGGGATTTATTTTTTTAAGCTACAAATTAAAAGGGGTTTTTTGGATAAAGAAAGATTTGAAGTAAAACAAGCTCAAACTGCCATAAGTCTGAGCAAAAATATTCTGAGTGGTAATGAGAGAATTTTGGAAGTAATAGCATTATACATCTCCTGAGTGATTGTTTGTTTTTTTGTTTGTTTTGTTTTGTGGTACTGGGGATTGAACTCAGGGGCATTCTACCTCCGAGCTATACCCCAAGACCTATTTTTTATTTTTTATTTTGAAACAGGGTCTCCCTAAGTTGTGGAGGGCCTCACTAGGTGGCTGAGGCTGGTCACGAACCCGGATCCTCCTGTATCAGCCTCCCAAATGCTGGGATTACAAGTGTGCGTCACCAAGCCTGGCTTGATTGTTTGATTTTTAAGGAAGGAATTCATTTTCTTATTTTCCTCAGAATAAACCTTTTGAACTTTCAGAACTCCATTTAGTTACGTTGATCCAATTTTTTCAAGGCTAAAAACTCCATCTGAGTGAAATTGACACTCTTTTCTAGACATATATTACATGTCATAACCAGATTACTATTTCCCTGATCCCTCTTCACTGTTCTTCCTCACTGATGAGTCATTACACCCAGGGTTGCCACCTCAGGTCACCCGAGAAGCTCTCCATATATCATCACGACTGGAATCTGTCACTTTAGACTGGCCCTTGTTTTGAAGCCTGTGATCTGGTGTTAGGGTAGTTAGCACTCTTTGACCTTTCTGATGTAACTCATCACATAGACTGCTTGTTTAGCTTTTAAAGCCTTTGGGTTGATTAGACAGAGTGATTAAATCTCCCGGATATGTTCACTTACATTTAATGTTCTTGGACATTAATTTTAATGTTCACTAAATGACTTGACTTGATAAGGTGTTAAGTGACCTAAATGGATAGAAAACAGCTCAGGGAACTCAAGTAGGTTTCCCCCCCAACTAGGGGGTGGTGATCCATACCTTCTCCATCTACACGTACTATCAGAAGGCTTCTGGTGACTTGGTTTCTGGGAATGTTGTGAATGAGTGGTGGCATAATGTGAAAGGGAAAAATGATAGCCAATTGTGCAAGCATCATTTACCCTGCAGCCTTCAGAAATTATTATGAGAAACATTTCATTTCTGAAAACAAATCTGGTGTAGCTACTAAAATACAAAAGCAATTCTCCCAAAGCAAAGCAATTCCATACATGCCTATTTCTTTTCATGGCCAACCCCCCAAAAAAGCATCAGACCATTTTTAATCTCCCAAAATGGCATAGCTTCTATGACTTGCTTTTCAGAATCAAAGATTTCATATTCAGGTCATGTCTCTGAGCCAGTTGTACCTGAAAATCACAACTCGTTAAAAATGTCAATTGACCTTTAATAATTGGCATTAGAGGAAAAGTGATATTTAATCTGTGGTGACTCTGCTGCCTGTAGTACTCATTAGAGTGCCATAAATACATATTAAATTGCATATAAAATAAAGATCATCAGAAAAATATTTTAATTACTATTTAATGACAGTTGAATCATTGTCACATGTGATTGAGTAGTGAGGGTAATGTGATCCAAGTAATGACATCTTTATTAATTTGAAAGAAATCTTAAAAAGGATTCCCAGATAATTACAATAGACTTGATTTAATTAGATAAGTAAAACTTTTCAGAAAACTAAGAAATACTGTTTTCAAGAAGCAATCTTATTGTTTATCCATGCATGTTTTAAGGTTCTTAATTTTTTTTTAAATAAAACAATATTTGTTGGGCACTCATTTGGAGCAGGTACTAGAAATACCAGCATGGAGAAGGCATAGAGACTAGTGCAAGTATAAAAAAGGCTCACAAATAACAATTATATTAGATAAAAAAGTGGAATGTGATCAGGGAAGTGCATATGGAATGTTATAGGAGCATAGAAAAGGGGAAACTCATTCCATAGTGGAGATGATGTTAGAGCTTGATATGAAATGGAGTAAGATGTCAGGAGTACAAAATGATGGAAAAGTGAGTTATAGCAGTGAACAAAGGTATGAAGGCATGAATGTTGATGGTATATAAAATAAAAGGTGGAGTAGTCGAGTGTAATTCAAATATCAAAGGGGTGAGACTGGTAAAGCAGTTTGGGAGGCTAGTTGTAGTTGAATGTCCAGCTAACATGACAGTTGAATGTAACTCTCTCAGTCCCTCAAACTTACAAGTACTAAATATAAATCTAAAGTTAAGGAATATGATGATTCTAGAAGATAAAATCCTGGAAGTCATCAGGGGAGCTAGAAAAAAGGAGGAGATAAAGTTGGCAAGATGGAGGTAGCCTGACAGAGTAACTTGGTTTGGATGTTCTAGTTATTGTTTAATATAAGTAGATATGTCACTAAGACAAATTTCTATGTTAGGTTGAGTGTAGGAATGATTGAAATTATTATTAGTTTATTATTACTGTATAATAAAATTACAGATGAAAACTGATAACTGAAATTTTTCATAGTATACAGTCAGCACAAATATTTATTCATCAACCTGGGGGATTACTGCATGTCCTTATGTGCCAAGCACTATGCTAAAAGTTAAATATGCAAAAAGGAATAAATTTCTTTAACCCTCAGGGAGATCACAGAGTAAGATCAAAGACCATCACTTCTTTCCCACATAGAGTCATCAATGCAGGATTCCAGCTTAGTAGAAAGGTGGTAACAAGGAAAAGAGGGATCATATCTATTTGGTTGGACCTTGGAAAGCTTCCCAATGGGAGAGAAACATTTACTGGGTCTGGTCTCTGTTAAGACAGTGGTTTGCCAGGAATATCAGAGTTTATAAATGGAAAGCTCAACTTGAAACCCAGAGTAAGGATTTAAGTAGTAGGAGACGACAGGGCCTGATGTCTGCAGGAGCCTTGAGATTGAATGGGCTCAAAGATAACATGGAGTTGGATGAGAGTGGCAAGTCAGGATAGAAAGTTCAGGCATTATAAAATTGAAACCCAGAAAGAGAAGAACATAGCCTTAACCTGAAGGCAAAAATAAACCTACCAGATATTATCAAGAGCCTTTTTGAGTGCTTGGAGCAATGGATTATGGAAGCCATTATTATTAGTATCAATTTTTTGAATGGGTTTAAACCAATCACCACACCTGCCCACTGCCAAGCATTCTTTAGAAGATCAGAGAAGGAAAATCATTTCTGAACTTATTGTGATACATTTAACTGTAAAGAAATGGCCATAATGAGATTTAAAAAACTCACAAAAATGGTCTGAGGAGGGCATTGTGAACACAACACCCCACTCTTTTTAAGTTTACCCATTATAACACTCACTCTCTGTGTGCTATTTCCCCAACCCTGTTCCCCCATCCCTACCCATGGGGAACTGCTGCCAGTCTCTGCTTAGTGTTTGCTTGCAGTTCTAATTGAAAGTGGCAGAGCTGAGATTGGGCCTTTATTGCTCAGAAATACATCAACCATTTGATGAAACAGGCAGAATTAACTGTTGGGCATTTGTGGCCTGGTCCTCAGGGATGTTCATGGGAACACGCCTTGTATCTATTGGTGAGAGCAGCCATGAGGCTTCACCTCTTGCAGCATTTGCTATGACCTAGATTAGAGCTGGGGCAGCAATTAAAGTCATGTATAACTCTAGTGAAGTGGATGTGCAGAGGTTGGAACTGAGGCCTGTTAATATAAAAGGAGGTAATCTCCAAGATGTCAACTAAGCCAATGTCCGTAGAAAGGGTCATCATGTTTTTTTTTCAGGTGTTACCCTAAAAACATAGCCCTGAACTAACAATGTTTGCATGTCAAATGGAATTGAAACTTTCTTTCTTGAAAATTAATAAGGATAATTGCTTGCTAAGTAAAATATGAAAATCAGTTGTTATAGTGCAGTGTCAACTCCCAAATTGGATTAGTCATTCACCACTCAATCAGAACATTTTGTATGGCTTAAATAAACAGTAAAGAAACAAGTTGTTCAAATAACATGCTCTTTATAGTAGATGATACAGTTTATATATCTTGGTCATGGATTTATGCTTCATCATGTAAAATCACCAATAATGATACTAAAATAGTAACTCCTATTCATAGAATATCTACTAAGTATACATAGCTATGAATGATTTCATTTAATTATCACAATAGCCTGTCAAAATAGGCACTACTTTTATTATTTTTACAATGGGGATAAATGAGAAAGCCAATGTGAAGTAACTTGCCTACAGTTATAGTGCCAGTATCTCAAATTCTCACTCTATTACCTAGGCTGCCATTTTGTTTGTGTTCTTGGTATGATGTGGTTAGAAAAAGAGACAAACCTATCAGTTAAGGACCATATATTCATTTTCTACCTATTGTTCTGTATTTTGCCACACATACTGGTTGCCATTTAGAAGTTTCATATCCTCTCTGTCTGGCATTGTGTTAAAAATATTCTCTCCCAGATGACAGAGCAGTGGAAAGCGGCATGAGTAAATTTTTTGGGACTCAGGTAGTATTCTATTTCTTGATCTGGATAGAGTTCCATGGGGGATTCACTTTGAAAAATCAATAGTGTTTATACTTTTCTGTATGTAAGATCTATTTATTTTTAAGATCCTACTCTGTTTGCTGCTGATGTTTGCCTTTCCTATTTATTACCACTTTCAATCAATAATTCAGTCTCCTAGTAACTTGCCAGAAGAAAAGAGCTATGAAAAATAGGCTGGAGGTTAGATGAGATGAAAGGGCTAAGCAGTCCATGTATAGATCAATCTGGAACCTTAGGTCTGTTGAGCACTGTACTCTAGCCAACTGAGTTAAATTAGCCTCATCACTGCAAAGGCACCCTATCATAAATCAGCCTCTTGCATCAAGTTATGGTTATTTTTACCTCCAAATGATTGGTCCCTAATCCAGGGTGTGCTCCAGTCACAGCTATGAGCAAAGCAGAATAAGGGGATAAATGTCTTACCATTTGCAAAAAAAGGTGCTTCTGATAAAGGAAACTGGTACATTAGGATATACCTGAGCACATCTTAGGAAAGGTCAGAAAACAATCTGCTCCATTGATTGGTACTAGAATGAAAGTAAAATTTGATTGCAAAGATAGGGGTATTCATTTCCTCACGCCTTATTTCCCAAAGTGGTGGAGAATTGTGAAAAATACCTAGCCCCAGGGAATGCCCAGAAAACATTAGCGGTGGTAGCGACTGGTATACATACCCACTATAGATGTTGGTTGAATACCTCACATGTGGTTGGCAAATATATTATCCTCTTAATGCTCACTAAATAGTATTAAAGTATAGAGGCGACCATTATGTTTTACTAACCTTCTGCACTAGGTCCAAGAAGATCAGACCAGACCAAAACAGAGTCACTCATGCTAAATGCCACATGAACTGAAACTTTAAGTAACCAGGTAGATCCCCAGACAGGATTGTTTTTCCTGAAAACAGGAGATTCATAGCAACTGATTAGAAAGAGCTCGGTCTACCCATATCTGTGTAATAATGAGGTCCCTTCTGCTTTAATCTGCACAAGGGAAAGAGACCTATAGTAACCTCATGTTAAACAATGTTTTTTTAAATTGTTTTATTTCCTCATTCCCACCATATAGGTCTATCATGTCCAGAAATACACTACAAAATGAGGTATAACATAATTCTAGAATTGCCACAAAAAAACCAATTAGATCTTTAAACCAAATTTGTTATAATTTTTTCTTTTTCTGGTAAGCACAATTATGTACATTTCACAGATAAGGAAAGTGAAGACCAAGACAGGGAAGTGGTTTTCCAAGGATATACAAGTTAAGGGTGCCAGTATCAGGGGATCTACATACCTGAATCACTTAGAAAAAAGAGATAGGTTGGTAAATTGAGTGAAACAGCTAAGTATCATCTTAATTAAAATCTATCTCTGAGGTCAAAAAGAAATTTGAAGCATTTTTTTTTCATATTGACAAGCTGGAGTTACTTGCGGGGAATTAGAAGAACAAACCTAGTTTCAACTCCTCACTCTGCCACAAAATTGTGGGTCTTTGTATAACTAATTTTATTGGTCTAAGCCTCAGTTTCTTCATATAAAAAATGAAGGTAATAAAATAAAATGTACCTAGCTGAGCTAGGTGGTGCATACCTATAATCTCAGTTCTTGGGAGGCTGAGACAGGAGGACTGTAGGTTCAAGAACAGCCTTGTCAACCTACCGAGACCCTGTTTCAATACAAAAAATTAAAAAGGGCTGGGGGTGTATCTCAGAGGAAGAATGCCCCTGGGTTCAGTCTCCAGTACCACACAAAAAACATATCTATATAACAGTATTATTAAATAGATAATATAGATTAAATAGCTTAGTATGTCCAGATTACAATAACAAAGTACTATATACTGGGTGGGATATAAATAACAACAAAATTATTTCTTACAGTTCTGGAGGTTGAAAAGTCCAGGATCAAGGCACTTGAAGAGTCAGTGTCTGGTCAGGAAATGTCCTGATTCACAGATGTTGCCTACTCTCTGTCTTCATGTAGAGGAAGAGTCACTAATATCCTTCACTAGACCTTTATGACCTAATCACTTCCCAAAGGTCCCACCTTCTAATACTATCTCATTGAGGATTAAGATTTCAACAGAAATTTTGAGGGGACACAAACATTCATAACATAGAACAAATGCAAAAAACAATATTTGAAAATATAAAACATTCTGCTACCCATATAAGGAAGAATTGTTCAAATATAGGCTGGATTATGACAATACACAACAGGGGCAGAGAGCAAGGACTTCTGGCTATGGGAGACAGTAGACTTCATAGAAGAATTGACCTTTGAACTGGGCTTTGAAGGAAGAGGAATATTTATCTGCATAGACATAGGGTGAGAACAAAAAGATGGAAAGAGTAGTTTATCTGTATGGAGGAGAGGACATATAAAGGAGAGGATCAGAAAAACATTGGTGTGGAAATGTGGTACTTGTGGGGCTTCTGGACTCTCGTGGAGAGATGGCCTCAAAGGATAGGACAAGGAAGTAGGACTCGTATGCAAGCAAACTCAAGTCTTTCAAGCTTTCGTGATGGGAGCAATGAGTAGGGAGATATATGTTCACATCTAAGTTTAAGGATAGGAGCTTTGTCATTGTGTCATAGCTGGAAGAGCACAGGTGTACTCATTGGGGAGAAGGGCACAGGTGTATTAATTCATTGGCTGTAACAGGTACAGGTGTGCAGATCCTTGAAATCACTACAATATCAAAACAAGAGACAATGAGGTACTGAGCAGGGAGCAGTTATAGAGAGAAAGATGCAGATAAAAAATCGATAAAGACAGAGAAACAGTGGGTTGCAGCAACTGACTGGAGGCAGAAAACAGCGAGGGAGAATAAGACATCAAATATGCTTCAAAGCCTGAGGCCAAAGGAAAGGGCAGGATAACAATGCATTGGAGCAGGGATATCCTTTCCTACACAAGAGACTGGACCCACTGCCAGTGTCTGGAGTTTGGATGCCTGGGTAAATCTGCTTCTACTATTTCACATGGACAAACTTGCAGATGGCCATTAAGCTTGGGTTGAATAAAGCCACTGGTGAGAGTAGCTTTTCAATTTTTTTTTGTTACTAATAATATAGTCTCAACTATGTCTGTATATAGTTCCAATAATAAATTTGCCACTTTACAAACCCCATGTTGTTCTGGTACTGGTAATATTGTAGGTGGCATGCACGATAGCCTGCTGCTCTCCAGGGTTTAATATTCTGGGAACACTTTTCTGCATCTTTAAATGAACATAAAGTATTTACTCAGACCTATGGCCCTGTCTTTGTCCCACTATTAATATGATAGACCCAACCAAATGCTATCAGAGCAGTATGATTTATACATGAAAGATACTGTCAGAAATGGCTGGGGAAAATTTCTGAAGGAAAGGGGCATTTCATTTGTCTTCATGTAACTCTTTAAAACCAGTGAGAGTAGTGAGATGACTGTATTCTTCAATAAACCTTTGATAAGGCATTACGGAGCTGACATAGTATCTCTTGATGGGCCATTACTACCTGCTCTGGATGCCAAGTACTTTCATCCATGGCAGAAGTATATTAATGAGACAGGAAAGGCGTATCTGGGAAATAAAATCATCATCTAAGCATGGCTTTTCTTTTTTGTTAATCACTCCTTTTTTATTTTTTTCTCCTTTACATTTCAAAAGTTGGTCTGGGTAGAGTGAAGCCTGCTGGGATTTTAGGAATAAGAAACACATGCTATGGGCTCCCACTGGGTTTCACTGATTTTTTTTCTAACACAGGCAGGCTGTGAGGATTTTGATATTTGCTCTTAGGCGGGTTTTCCCAGGTGCTTTCCTCCCTCCAGTTTCCCCTTTTTGCTGGGCTTTAAAGGGGTAAATGAGGAGTCAGTGGCCACATTTAGCAGTTGAAATAGAAACAATGGTTTTTCAAAGGGGGGCCACAGGGATGATGGTTTGGAAGGTGTCTGGAGTGGCATTTCTGGGGGCAGGGACAGTTCAAGAGTGTACAGCGAGTTGCTTTGCTCTACAGAGCTTTGCTAGCATCCAGGAGACTTTCAACTCCAAGCTTCTGTATTTATTTTATTTTACAGGGGGCAAGAAAAGAAATGAGGAATATTCTTCAGATGTGTGTCACTGGGAGCCCTGCCTGTCTTTGGATGGAAACCTGCATTAATCCATAAAAAAATGATTTATGTTACTGCCAGTTATGTGAAGATGAGAACAGGCCCCATGGAGATGAAGGGCTGCTCATCATGCTGTATTCATATGAGAGCTTAGCAACAGAATCACCCTCATCTTCTCGCCACTTCCTTCTTCTGGGAAAGACATATTCCGGGTGTGTTAAAGAATAGTGTTTGCTTAATGATGCACTTAATGTAAGTCCTTGATCAATGATAATTTGTGAGCTTCAAGTAAGGGAGACTTGAAAGGCATAATCATTTAGCTAGTAGCCATTTTCTCAGGCAAAAAGGGGGAAAATCGATGCTGAAGGTCTAGCAATCTGCAAGAATATGACAGAAAGATATGGATGGATAAATGCTAGATAGACAAAAGCTACAAGGGGAGCTGGGAGAGAGGGTGTAAACTGAAGTGATAATTGGCAAAGAGTAGATGAAAGTAGCAAGAGGAACAGGCAGTATGCACAGATGGATTAAATGCAATGAGAGGTGAAAGAAAGAAACCTTTGGGCAGCAAGGACATGTTTGCTGAAATCAACAAGTTGGCAGACCATAAAGGAAAAGGCACAATATGGAGATCAAAATCAAAATTAAATTGTCTATAAAGGAAGACAAAGGAGCAAAGCAAATGGTTGTTGAGTAAACATCCCCTATACAGGTAGTAGGCAATAACTCAATCAGTGACTCAATCAGGGAGGAGAGCTGGGCTGGAACGAGAGGGCCCTGGGATAGAAGGCCTCTCCCTACAAGACAAACAGGGACCTGGAGAGAGGAGTGATGCCTGGGGCTCACTAGGGTAATGGATGGAGGGAGACTGCCCCAGCCTCACCTGCCACTCCTGCCAGCTAAGCAGAGCATCCTCTAATTCTTAAACTTCATGAACCCCAGGGTCAACAGAGTGCTGTCCTGTTGCCCCATCCCCATGACAACTACACAATTGCATTTTTTTTTAATTTTTTATTGTAGTAATTCGTGCAATATAGCATACATCTTTGTTAAGTACGAGTTGTTAACAACATATTTGCACACAATTCTCATTTGACCCCTTCCCCAATTCCCACCCCAATCTCCTCCCCCTCCCTCCCCCTCAGGTTCACTTCAGTGAGTGACCTTGATATGATTGTGTAAGTACATCATGTGCTTTAGGGCGTCCCTCTGCCCCTTGCGTCCACTACAATTAAATCAACTTCGTTGCTTATCGAGGATCACTCCTTTTCATCTGGAGACCCTCCTAT
>PVLC010006697.1:0-67806 GCA_004027655.1 Graphiurus murinus
AGGAAGGAAGGAAGGAAGGAAGGGAGGGAGGGAGGGAGGGAGGGAGGGAAAGCAAGCCAGGTGCATCCAAAAGACCGATTTGGCAAGCAGGAGGATGCTTTCATGATCCTGGGTGCTTCTTCTAACAATCTCATCTATTCATCAGGTCTTCTGATAGTGTTCCTGGCAAGTCCCAGGGACAGAGGAGAGAAGGTGAGTTAGGAGGAAAGAAGGGTTAGAGGCTGACCCTGGGGTCGGGGGAGGCCAGGTCCTGCTCAGTTCTGTGCCCACAGCCCAAGGCAGTCTGGGACACACAGCAGTTGCCATACTGGATTCCATTTCTGGACAGTCTCTGGGGATCCTCATTTAGGAATAAGGGGTTGGGGCATGGTGAGGGTCTGAGACAGCTCTCAAGGGCTGAGGGTCCACAGAAATGGAAAGCTTGAGGCCAAGTTTCTCTGGCTCAAGCAGATGGAGCTTCCCAGGTATGCACAGAACCCACCTGGGAGGAGTGAGCTCCACCGGGCCCTTCCTTTCTGTAGCCCTCTGGAGGGTCCTGGGAAACACCGTCACTATGCCTGCCCCTTCTTCCCTGCGGCCCTGCAAGGAGCCCAGCACCATGAACCCCATCGGAGTTTCCTCTCTTCTCTCATTCCCAGCTACCTGTGTGCTTTCTGCCAGCCAGGTCCTGGGACCATGGCTGCTCACCCCAGGATAGCCACTGTGTCCAAAGACAAGCCTGCAGCCTGGAGAAGACTACCCTTCCCTCCCCAAACAGCCCAGAGGCACAGCACAGACAACCTGGTGTGCAGCAGTTTGGTGCCACCTCCCTGGAGGACAAGCTGCGACTGGGGCTGCCATTTGAGGAGGGAACCCACCCCTCCACACAACCATGCCCTGGGGGAAGGGGGTCCTGAGATCAGACCAGCATGTAGAGGGTCCTCCACCTCACCTGTGGCCACTGGGTGTCCCCACCTAAGCTGGGCAGAAGGAACTGTAGGACTCACAGCCCAGGACAGGCAATTCCCAGCCCCCAGGCTCTAAGCTGAAAGGGAGAAGCCTCCAGACAGGATTGTATCATTGTATCTGACCTTCTCCTTGCTTCTCCTGTCTCTGGCACAAGGCCTGCAGTGAGCTCAGCTCCTGCATACTCCTGGGCTTCATTGTGGGGAACTTTGTAAAATTTCCAATATGCAGAAAATCAGCAACTTCTGGAAGCCTCAGGGGTGGGGGTGCTCCCTCCACACAGACTGCTTCTTCTCTTGAGGACTGAGCTCTTGTTTGGGGATGGTGGTGGGTGCCCTGGAGCACTGGGGTCTTTAGAACCTTTCCGAGCATTGCATTCCACAGTTGAGCAATTCCAGCTCAGGCCAAATCCCAAGGGAACCTGGAGAAAGCAGCTCCTCCCCAGGCTGGGATCAGCCATCCCCAGGTTTAAAGGGCCAGAGAGAAAAGAATGTTTCTGAGCTTTTGTAAAGACAGGCTTTCCACAAAACACTTCCTGATGCCTTCTGACACTAAAAACCTATTAAAGTCATAAACTTCTCCTGCAGAACAGTCCTCAAACATGTATTTATGTAAAGGGCATCTGTGTTTGGTCTCCAATGCAAACACTCCAAATGGCGAACCCGGAGTGATTTATTCAGGCGCCTTGTTCTCTCCCTGCTCCTTCCACTGATTTTTATAGATGGCTTCCATTCACACTGAGGGTCAGCCCAAAGGAAAAGGGGTGCAGAAGAGCGTGTGAGCCTGCAGTGGGGGGCTGCAGAGGATGGGAGCACAAGTCTACGCACTCACCTACCAACCAGGACATACCTTGCCTGGGCCAGTCCTCCCATCCACCTGGAGTGACATGCACATGGCAGACGTGTGACCCACTGGCAGCTGTGACTGCTCCCTAGGCCTCAGCTCCAGAAGGCGGTGAGCATACAGTTCCAGTGAGCCGCTGTCCCTCCTGTGGGCAACCATGGTGGCCAGGACATGTGGTGACACCGAGGGCCAAGTGGCCACGCCATTCCAAGGCCACCCCCCAGGGATGTAGGTAAGAACAGGTGCCAGGGAGCACCCAGGGAGCTTGCTCAATTGCCGGAGTGGGGACCAGGGTCTCTCAGGCACCAAGTGGAGAGGTGCTGAGAGCCGGGTCTTAGCTAGTAGGCCTGCAGGCCTCCGGCTGCAGCACAGATTCCCCTGAGGGCCCTTCATCACCGCAGCTTAATATGCACGGCTCATCAGCCCCTTTCCAAAGAGGCCCCAGAGAGCCGGGCCCTGCTGAGGCCGCTACACTGTGCTCTCGCTGCCGCAGGCAATGGGAAGGGATTTACGGAGGCCAGGGGAGGCCTGGGGCTGAGCACAAAGGGAAACAGATTCCCCAGGTGGGTGGGTGCTCAGGGTGTTACCTTGCAATGCCATGTTCTTCTCCTCCTTGGCCCATAGCATCTCCAAGCCACCAGGAAGTCGGACCACAGAGGGAAACATGCTAGAGAGAGTCCGCTGGGTCCACATGGCAGCCCAGCACAGGGGCACCCCAGAGAGCAGGCTGCTTCTCTGCCATTACGCCACTGGGAGTGGACTGCCCAGAGAGAGGGTAGGGAGCTGCCGTGTGTGTGTGTGTGTGTGTGTGTGTGTGTGTGTGTGTGTACATGCACATGGTACTGGGGGTGGAACCCAGGGGCGATCTACATCTGAACTACACCCCCAATATTTTTTATTTTTTAATTTTGAAACAGGGTCTTGCTAAGTTGCCAAGGCTGGCCTCAAACATGTAACCCTCTTGTGTCTGCCTCCCAACTACTGAGATTTCAGGCATGTGCCACTACACCCGGCAGAACTGCATTTTGAAGCCAAGCTACCCTATAAGTTTACCAGTCACATGTGATTATTTAACTTAATTAATAAAGTGTGTGTGTGTGTGTGTTTGTGTGTGGGGTGTGTGTGTGTGTGTGTGTGTGTGTGTGTGTGTGTGTGTGTGTTACCCGGAGATTGAACCCAGGGGCATTCTGTCTCTGAGCTATACCCCCGGCCCTATTTTACTTTTATTTTTGAAACAGGGTCTCACTAGGTTGATGAGCATCTCACTACTTATTTAATTTTAAATTCAACACAATTAAAAAGTGAGCTCCCCTGTCACACTAGCCACACTGAGCACCACTCAATGCCCTCTGCAGGGCATCCCACGCCCAGCACTGCAGCCTTCAGAAGCCATCACAGAGGACAGGTGTGGTGGCACACATCTGGAATCCCAGTACTTGGGAGGCTGAGACAGGAGAATCACAGATTCAAGGCTGCCTCAGCAACTTAGCAAGGTCCCATTTCAAAATAAAAAATAAAAAGATCTGGGGTATAGCTTAGAGGTAGAATGCCTCTTGGTACAATCCCTAATATCCCCCCTCCAAAAAAAAAAAAAAAAAAAAAAAGGAAAGAAAACAAACCATTTCAGGGCCTTAAGTCAATGGACTTCCTATTCGTCAACATTCCAAAAACACAGCAGGCTTTTTCAGACAGGCCAGGAAGGAGAGGCAGGTGCTTGCTGCAGAGGTAAACCAAGGTTCTTGTTCCTGCTGGGGAATTCCAAGGCCCCTGGACCTTCCTGCTTACTGGTGTCCAAAGGGCAGCATTGTCCCTATCTCCATTCTCTTCTCCCCTAACAGTCCATGGCCTGCCTGGTCTGCATGTGTGTCTCGTGTTTTGGTGACTGTCCCCGAGGAACATCATGAAGACAGAATTTTTGTTTTATTTACAATAGCACCTCCATACCTGAAAGTGGCCCATGGACTATAGCAAGTGCCCAGTAAATAAATGAATATATATATATATATATATATATATATATATATATTTTATTGGTGCATTGTAACTAAACATCATAGTGAGGTTCAAAGTGATACAAAATACAGAGACTAGGAGAACAGTGGACAGGGACGGGGGAGGGACAGGGAGGGAAAATGAAATTTTCATGAGTAGGTCACAGGAGACGTGTACAGATTAAGTTCATGGATGAGTTTTTGAGCAAAAACAAGTCTCTCACCTTTATTCTTGGCTGGTCGTTTAAAGTTCCATGACTGGGGAGAGGGGACTCTGAGGACAGTGGAGGCTGGGCTGGGTGGCATCCCCACTTCGGTGAACCACTTTGAATGTCTTCTCCCCTTGGCCTCAGCATCTTTCCCACAAAGATGGCTTCCTGAGGTCTTCCAGCCCAGAGCTCTTGGGCTCTGCGGTGGGGCACACTGCTACCTGATCATCTTTATTTTTTCACTGTGCTATAGAGCAAAGAGAGAAGTACCATCCATCTTGCCTGAAGGCATTGCCGTTTTAGTCTGGAAACCCAAGGAGAAGTAGATTTTGTGAGAGTAAAGGCAGGCTTAATTTTTTATTGTCTCCAGCTGATGGGTAGACTGTTCTTTGCTTCTAGAAGCCAAAAGAAAAAGAAAGGGCTTCCCAGTGACAGGATAATTTGTCAGAAAGTTATGAGCGAGTCCAGCAGGGCTGTATAGGAAGTGTATATTGAACAATATGACACACTGGCTTCTAATTGCTGCTTGCCTTTCTTATCAATAATACATGTTTTCAAAAAGCCTTCTGTTTGCATTTACACAATGGACTGTAACTACTGCAAAGGATCCATTAAGATCTATTTTAAAAAGTGCATTCGTAAAAAGTTGTCCAAATCTGCATTACAAGGCAGATTATGAAATTGCCTCGGGAGATGTTTGTTTCTAAAAGACAAGCCATATCTGCTGGACTTGCCAACTGAGCTCTGCTCCCTCGATGGTTTCCTGTGAACCAGGAAGGGCCTTCTCCCTGGCTCCAGATGATCGGCAGAGGCTCTGCCAGCTTCAGCAGTGCCCTCGGGCTAAGGACACGGTGAGCAAAGCCCCCAAGAATCCTGGTGGGCACAGGAACACGTCAACCTGCTGCTCCCTCATGTGCAATTATGAGGTCAGTTAAGCTGTCCACTGTGGCAAGGGCTCTGGGATTCAGGGCTCGCGCTCTATCAGCCCTGAGAAGGCCACTGGTCCTGCGGGGAGGGCTGGAGGGACCAGGCGGGGAAGCGGCAGCTGGGCATTTCAGTCAGCACCCTCACTGTTGGACCACACTTAGAGGAAGGAAGAGCTCTCTGCTCACAGTTCTGGAGGTTCCGCCCACACTAGGCCAGGTCGTGTCCTTGGCCTCAGGGTCTAGCAGTGGGAAGCAGAAAGAACAAGGGGAGGGGATGAGGGCATATATAATCTCCAAGGCCATACCCCAGTGACCTGCTTTCTCCAGCCACAGTTCATAATGGACTTCTCTGAGAGGATTAAACCCTCATGATTCAATAATTTCACCTCTGAACATCTTTGAATTGCTGATGCATGAGCACCTCTGGGGGGCATTTCAGATTCAAACCATAACAGCAGGTGTTTGCTGGTCAGGCTAGCCTGATGTTTGGCACGGAGGTAGGAGTTGCTAACTACACAGGTGGGAGCACCCAAGAGGGAAGCAGACGGTTTGGGCTAGCTTTCTCTTCTGCTCCAGCAACATCTGCTAGCCTCTTTGGCCTTCTGACTTCAGCTTCTATGGCTGATGGTAATAAATAACAGTGACAAGGACAACACATCTGGCCTGCTGTGGGACTGAGTGAGGGCTCCATGTGGACCCACCATCCAGCTCCATCCTTGAGCAATCTGGGTAGAAGGAATTCTGCTTTTCCACCTGGGCCCCAGACTCAGTGACATGTCAAGGTTACAATTCAGTGCCACCTGAAGCCTTCATGCCACATCCCTGCCCAGACAGCTTCTTGGAAAGGAGAGAGGCCTGGGAGAGGACTGGGAAGATGTACCCACTGTCTGCAAGCCCATTCATACCTCATTTGGTTCTTATCCTCAAAACAACACTGCTAGACAGGGACTACGTTGCCATGCCCATGTAACAGAGGAAGACATTCTGGTCCAGGAAGGCCTGTAAAAGGTTCTGTTACTGGGTGAAAGGAACAGGATTCTTCCAAGAGAAAGAGAAAGGGGAGGGGAGGGAAAGAAATTTATAAGAGAATTTATAAATTTAAAGAGCGGGGAAGGGAGGGAGAGAAAAAAAGACATATGTGTTTACAGCTGAGGAAACCAAGGATCAAAGAAAGTCCAGTAAAAGGTGTCAAGACACCAGGCACAATGGTGCATACTTGTAATCCCTGAACTTGGGAGGCTGAAACAGGAGGATCACAGGTTTGAAGCTAGCCTCAATAACTTAGCAAGGCCTGTTTCAAACCTCTGGGGTGTAACTCAGAAGTACCCTTGGGTTCAATCCCCTATACCACACATACACATACAGAGGTGTCAAGAAAGGGAGCCAGGACCAGACTAACCAACAGGTCCAGGGCTTCTCCTATGCCTTCTCCTGGAGGTCCCTCTTTCTGGCTAGGTCTAGAGTCATGCCTTTGGGGAAAGGTACTTGCCCAAGCATGCATGTATCCATATATATGAACACAGGGGTATGCATGTACGTGTATGTGCATGGGAGCCCCCCGAACCTCCTCTGAAGGCAATGAGTCCACTGTGATCAGGTGCTTCTCAGGATCCCTCACAGGTGAGGAGGGATGGAGGGGAGGGCCTGAGGGAGGCCATGCAGGTCCTTGAGCAGGCCAGAGCCAGGGTCACCTGCCCAGTGTCAGCCAAGGCCTGGCCAGGGTGATTCCTGGGAGGGGTGGAGTCGGGCCAAGCTATGCACTTCTTTCTGCCTTCTCCTGGGAGGCAGCCGCAGGAGCCTGTGCAGACAGAGTTCCTCCAGCCTGGCTCTTTCCTTCCCTGGGCACAGGCCTGCATGTACAGCCCCAGTAGCCAACAGCTCCAGAGATGAGGTCTGTTGGCACTCTAGGGACCCCCACCCCGTGGTTCACTCCAGATCTGTAAGTCTGAGGGCCCAGTGCCCTAGGGGTATACTGCAGGTAGAGCAGGGTCTGGTGTCTGCAGGCCTGTGGCCCGGCAGCCCACACATCAGCAGGCAAATCTTGGACACCAGCTGGCCCAGCCCCAAGCCAGCCTGTGTCTTGGCAGCTGCCTGCAAGAGTGATTTCACTTTGACTTCATATCTGCAGAGTGATGCGCTGGAGCTTTTTCAGCCCTGAGCTCAGCTAGGCCGAGGGCGGGGCACTGCGCACAGCATAGGAAGAGCGCCCCAGGCCAGGTTCCTGGCATCCCCGCCCCACGGCCTTACATTCCTCTATCCCTCCAAAGGCAGCTGGGGTGGGGGGAAGGGTGAGATTTTCCTCTGGGACCTAGAACCCATACTCAACCATTTCTTTTTTTCTGGTACCAGGGATTGAACCCGAGGGCATTCTACTTCTTAACTACACCTCCAACCCTTTCTATTTATTTATTTACTTATTTTTTTGTTTTGAAACAGGGTCTATCTCACTGGGTTGCTGAGTCTCGCTTAAGTTGCTGAGACCGGCCTCGAACCTGAGATCGTCCTGTGTCAGCCTCCCAAGTACTGGGATCACAGGCATCTGCCACCACACCCTGCTTCGGGGGGGGGGGGGCGTCCAATTCTTTGGATCTCCCGCTTCCTCCCTGTTAACCCCGCCCTCCTACTCAGCCCTGCATCCTGAGTTTTGTTTAGAGGCGGGCAGGCCACCCATCCTCCAAGCACCCCATTAGATCACCAGCAGCTGATGTCTGTGACAGGTGTGCCTGAGCTACCTTCCTGGTCCCATTGGCCGGACCAGTCCTGAGGATCACAAATTAGCCTTAGTCGTCCTGCCTCTCCATCAGAAGACAGTGTGGACTGGAAGCTGGCTCTCCTGCCCGGCCTCCGGAGCTCCTCTGGCCTCACAAGCTGCCGCGCTCCCATTGCGCTCTCCCCTCCAAGAAAGGGCGCAGGGTGCGTCCCAAGCCCAGAGCGTGGCCGCCCATCTGCCTCGACTCCGGGACGCTGAGGAGCTTCCGCAGCGGGTCAGCGCGACCCAGCCTCCCTAGAGCTTCCTTGCCTCCTCGCTGCGGCGGGAAAGGACTAGAAGCAGCGAGCCCAGGGAGCCCCGGCAGCCGCGCAGGGCGCAAAGTGGTCGTGCGCGCGCGCAGGTCCAGGAATCCGGGCCACTGACGGACGATCTGCACCGCGCCCAGCGCGCCGCGCACCCCACTGCCACCTGGGCGCGGCCGGGGCGCCCGCACACCCGCCCCGGAGCCCCGCCCCGCCGGCCCCGGAGCCCCGCCCCGCCGGCCCCGCCCCTGCCCGCTCCCGCTCCCGCTCCCGCTCCCGCTCAGTCCCGCGACCCGAGCTCGGCGCGCAGCGGAGAGAGCGCCCCAGTCCCGCTTGCTGGCCCGCCGCACCGCGCCCGTAGGGTCCGTCGCGCCCGTGCGGGCATGGGGCGCCCGGACTGAGCGCCGTGCCGCACCGCGCCGCGCCGCACCGCACCGCGCCGCGCCGCGCCGCCGAGACCCGCTGCCAGCCGCCCGGCTCCCGCGCGGCCCCCGCGGGCGATGGCCCGGGCGACGTCCGGCGCCGCGGGGCTGCGGCTGCTGCTGCTGCTGCCGCTGCTCGGCGAGGGTGAGTCCTGCGAGCAGCGAGCCGAAGTTAGCGTGTCTGTTTGCGGTGGGCTGCGCGGTGGCCGGGCGCCCGGCCTAGAAAGGAGGCGAGGTGTCCGCGGCGGGTGGACGTGGCGGGAGGCCGGCAGAACCCTCGGGGCCCCCGCGGGGCGGGTGAGTCGGCGGCGCTTGGTGTCCAGCGCCCGGGCCGCAGCTGCGTTCCGGAGCCGAGCGGACCGTTTCGTCGCCGTTCTGGCGCAGGCGGGAGCGGACCCGGCGGGAGCCCCGGGAAGCCCGCAGCCTGCGCGGGGCGTTCTATTTCTGCAAAAGCCCGCTGCTCCTGGTTTTCTTTTCTCGCTCCACTTGCGAGCGTTCTTCCTCCGGCCCGCCGAGGAGTGCGGAGACTCTTGTAGAAGGTTTCTTTCCCCTTGTGCGTTTCTCTGCTTTCGTCTTTAAAAACCCGAAAGCCTGTGGTTTCTGGGGTGTCTTCCCTGGAGAGTCCGCCGCGGTCCGAGCCCCACCCAGCAGCCGACAGTCCTGCGCCACTGCCCAGCAGGAGCACTTGCAGGTGAGGCCTTTGGGGCCACAGGACAGCTCAGAGCTGACATTTTTCTAGTGCCTTGACTACCCCCGGGTGGGGGTAGATGATTTGCGGCACGCTGTAGGATGCCGCTCTCGGCTTTGGCCTTGCAAAGGTTGATCATTGCCCCCACTCCCACACCCTTGAAAAAATGAACCCCAGGCTAGAGAACCCTTGGCTGCCCAATTTAGAGTCCCCCAACCCCGCCCTAACTTGATCTGCTCCAGGAGAACTTATGCATCAAGTTTCTCTCTCTCTCTCTGAGAAGGAAGGAGCCCCAGGGCCACCCTCCCCCACTCCTTACAAAAGGCCCCCTTACACACACACACACACACATACACACACACACACACACACACACCGCCTTTGGGAACCAAAAAGCCTGCCTCCTGCCCCAGGACCTGCTTGTACTCAGGTTCACAGACCTGCTGAAGGTTGCAAGTGTGCCCCCCTCCCCTCTCCCTCAGAACAGCAGAGACTGAGAGAATGAGTTCGAGGTAGAGAAGGAAGGCAGTGGAGAATGGGGAATTTGTTGCTGGGTTTGGGAGTTTGGGTCACGGTGCTAGGCACAGGAGGCTGTATGCCAGTAGAAGTAAACACAGAAGTTACCACCCCAAATCTGAAGCGCTCATGCCACCCTGGGCTGTACCTTTGCAGCTCTGAGTGTTTGGTCAGTTGTGAGCTGGAAGCCCCGGTACCAGGACATCCTCAGCCTTGAGCTTACAGGTACCCAGCCAGGCTACAGGGACCAGGCTTGGGTGTCTAGCTTGTGACACTTGGCAGGAATATAGGCAGTTTTCTTTGCTAAGACCCTTGACCCATAGAGCTCCGTGGTCTCAGCTTCTCAATCTAGGGAACATGAACCGCAGTCACCTACCCCTGTCCCCTGGGATGAGCAAGAAACCATCATCAGTGACACTGGGAGTAGAGTGGTGGCCCCACACCCAGGAGGGGATAATTGGGCCCTTTTTAAAACAAATTTTATTGGTGCACTGTAATTATACAACAGTAAGATTCACGGTGATACATTTATATACATTTATATCTGCACACATCACTCCTGTGTCTCCCTCCACATCCCACCCAGCTCCTCCTCCCTCCCCACAAGAGTAATACCTTCCTCGGAATGTAACCTGACTTGATCTTTTTCCTTCCTCAAGCCTTCTTTTCCCTCCCCCATCCAAGTCCCTTTTTTACTGTTTTCTCTTTAGCTTCCACATATGAAAGAAAACACATGACCCTTGGCTTTCTGAGTCTGGCTGATACCACTTAGCATAATGATCTCTAGTTCCATCCATTTTCCTACAGATGACATAATTATGTTCTTCTTGATGGCTGAGTAAAACTCCAACGTGTGTATACATGACATCTCCTTTATTCATTCATCTGTGGATAGACACCTAGGTTGGTTCTATAGTTTGGCTGTGGTGAATTGTGCTGTTATAAACATGGGCATGCAAGTATCCCTATAGTACTTTTAACTTTAGTTCCAATCAGAAAATGAGCAATTGAGCCGAATAGATGGTTCTCAGAAGAAGAAATACAAATAGCTAACAAATTATGAAAAAAATGCTTAACATCATTAGCAATTAGGGAAAAGCAAATCAAAACTACACTGAGATTGACAATCATCAAGAACAGAAACAATAGTAAATGCTAGCAAGGACGTGAGGAATTAGGAACTCTTATACACTGTTGGTGGGATTGTAAATTAGTATAACCGTCATGGAAATTAGCATGGAAGTCCCTCAAAAGTAATGAACCCTGTATGACATGGCTATGCTGTTCCTCGTGTCTTCCCTGTTGGGCTCTTTGGAGAGGTTAAAGGAGCACTTTACCAGAAGCAGCAGCCCTGATGCTGGCAGCCATCCTGGATCCCAGTGACTTAGGTGTGTGCTCAGCCAGCCACTGGTGAGCGCACACCTAGGGAGCAGCTGGCCTCGGGCGCCCTCTTGCGGCTGCAGTGACCTAGTGGTCCCGCCTGTTGTGAGGAGGAGCCCCGTCTGTAGAGGTGAGGGAACCTTTCTCAACTCATCCTCACAATGCCAAGACACACTCCCGCCCTTTTTAACAAAGACATGCTCACGAGGCCTCCCATAGGGTGCCTTGCTCCCTTGTGCCCCCGCCTCACCCAGGGACCCCAGCTCTTTCCCTTCCACTTACACTGGGACCCTACAGGTGCACATGATAGGGACACATGCCCCTCATCTCCTCACAGACTCTCACTGCCCAGCACAGGCACATGGCTCCTTGTCATGGAGGCGGACCCTGGAGGAGGATGTCCCAGCATCTGGGGCTCCCCTGCATGTCCTAGGCTGAGCTGCCTCTGCTCCCCGAAGATCTTCAGCAAGTGTCTGCCCTTCCTCCTGGCCGGGCTGCTGGGCCCCACCCTGCTCAGAACCTCTGGCTGCAAAGAAGGACCTGCCCTTTCCACCCCTGGACCGCAGGACCTTCTGCTCCCAGCCCCAAAGAGCCGGAAACCAAGACATGGCACCACCCTGTTCAGGCTGTCTCCTCAGGGACCTGGGGCTGCCTCTACCTGTACACCAGGTGCTTTTTTCAGAGTGGGCTCCAGGCCAAGGAGACACAGCTGCACCTCACCTCTCTCTTGTCCCCTCCCTTGTCTTGAAGATGTGTCCCACCTGGCCAGCTCCCTTAGCCCTACCCTGTCTCCCTTCACCCTGTGAGCCGCTGAGCCCCTCCAGACTCTGGGAGTTGCTGCACCCCTCACTCTGGGCTGGGCCAGCTGGAGGGCTCCTAAGGGTGGGACCTGCATGCAGACAACAAATGAGGAAGTTTATTGAGCCCATTCACTAAATTGCCTTTATCCTGCAGAATTGCTTTAGGGACTGGCTAAGTAAATCACTGTTTCCTCAGTGGTGTGAAGAAAATGGGAAGCAGACTGTGATGGGGCGCTAATGGCCTTTTAGCCAGGGGAGGAGAGGACTAATTAAAAATTATGGGATCTGTTGCATTGAAGCCTGGGGTGCCAAGGAGAAGGGAGGCTGGAAACTGTTACCTCCCCTGGGGCCTTCCCCCTCTGCAGCCTGACAGAGAACCCCCAGACTACCTTATCTTCACTGGGGGAGGCAGACACCAGTCACCCACCATGAGGGCTCACAGGCACCTTGCGTTTCATGCTACCTATTTTCTAGCTCACTTTATCTTCCTGACAACCCCCTGAGCATGGAACCGTGTTTTACCACTTCACAGGTGGGGAAACTGAGGTCCCCACAGCCTTTGGACTCTTGAGTCCATGGCCGGCACTGAGGGAGCCCCTGCGCCTGTCCTCTGGCTTTCGGCAAGCCCATTCTCTGGGCAGGTGCAGGTGGGTACCAGGGCCGGGGCTGAGAAGGGGTCCTAGGAGAGGAAGTGACCCCAAGCCTGACCACCCATTGTAAAATACCAACTCTGGGGCTCCAGGTGTCCTGGGTGTGGCCTGGCCCAGATCTGGGAGTCACTTATGGTGCCACTCTCAGATACCTGAGGCTAGGGCCCCTCTGAGTCTTGGCAAAGTTCTCAGAGGGCCATGGCTTTAGCTGAGGTCAGAGAGTCCTGTGAACTGGAACCAGCAGCCAGCATGACCCTGTCCACCAGCCCAGGGAAGGGGCGGTCAGGACACTCAGGATGGCCCTTACACCCAGTGTCTGACAGCTGCTGCGCTGAGGAGAGGGGTACTGGGGCAGGGACACCAGGGGAAGAAAGCACCCTTTAGGGTGCTCTGAAAGTAAGAGCAGGGAATTGGAGAGGCAGCTGGCTTTCCTCTCGAATAGCACTTCCTTCCATTCCAGACAGGTGGCTGCATTTGTATTGGGGAAGTTTTCTTCCTACAGAGATGAGGGAGGGTGCCTCCTGGTGGCAGGGTGGCTGGACCCCAGATCCTGCCTGGCTGGGGATCTCAGCTCAGCTTCCTCCTGCACTCTTCCATGGTCTTGTTTTCTCTGCATGACATAGCAGTAACCACAGTAGTTAAGAGTTCCCAAGGGAGAGAACGGCTGCTGCTCTGGGCTGAAGATGGACTAGAGGAGACTAGCAGAAGGGCCCCTTGTCCTTGCAGGGAGAGGCAAGATGCAGAGGAAATGCCAAGCTCATTCGACTGTCTCATGTAGGCGTGACTTCAGCAGGCAGCAAAGGAGACTTGGTGCTGGGCGCCAGGCAGGGAGGAGACAGCAGCAGGTGCCCCTTGTCCCTGCATTGTGGGGCTGTCCTGTTGTGCTCTGTGGTCTGGGGATACTTCAGCCCTTGGGGGACTGTGGAGTTGGCTTGAGTGGTTCAGAAGTCCCTCCAAGCACCATGAGCCAGGTGCTACTCTCGGGCACTGAGCTGTGGTGGGCTGGAAGAGGTAAGAAGGTTCCAGGCTTCTCAGAGTCCACTTTCTCCACTCTCCAGCCCAGAGCAGCAGTGGGACTATGTTCTGGGGTTCAGAGAGGGCTCCACTGTCCCTCAGAACCTTGGAGAATAAGGCCATCTTCTGACACTGGGAGCCCCTGTTGACTGGGCCTCTCTCCCTCCCTTCCTTTCTCCCTCCCTTCCTTCTTTCCCTCCTTCCTTCCACACCTGGTCCCCCCACAGTTGAACTTCAGGGCTCTGGGGCCATAGATGGTCTCTGAGCATGCCTGGGCCCCCATCAAGCTCTGGTCTCACAGCTGTGTGACTGTGGGGGCCCCAGCAACCCCATTCTGCTCAACCCCCAAAGGCTGAAGGCTGTGAAGCCAGTGGATTCCAGAGCTGGCTGCTAGGACTCTGCAGAGTGGGTGGGGCTAGAGGGGGCAGCAGGGCTCCTGTTCCTATAGTGCCTCACCTGCTGGAGCTGGTGCCCCTATAAGCCTGGTTGTGGGGTAGGTGACACTGAGTGACCTTGAGGACAGCTGTTCAGTCCCTGAGGAAAGCAGGTGATTAGCCGTGAGCAAATACTGATGTTTGCTTTTGCCTCAGGGGTGGTTCCACAAAGCACAGCAGTGCAGGCCCTACTGCAGAAAAGTCCCCTGTGCACCAGGACAGGTGTCACTCACCTGGCGAGCTGCTGGTGCAGGCTTTCTTCCTTCACATCCCTGATTCCCAGTGGGGTGGGGCTCTGGGACCTTTGTAAGGGTCCTGCAGGCCCAGGTCCTGGGGAATGTGTGCCCTTCTCCCAGGTGGGGTTCTGTAGTCCTGGGGCTGGGCTTCTCTAGTGTGGAATGCTGATGTCTAGATACTGCAGAAGCCTGGGGCTCCTGGATGTGTCTGAGAGGCAATGTGGCCCAGAGCAGGAGGTAGGGCAGGCTGGGCAATGTTCATCAAAGCTGATTCCAGTTCCCCATATGTGCCTCTGATTGCAGAAAATTCTCACCCTGAGTTCCAGAAAGGGAGTAAAACCCAACTTCCCATCAGCTTTCTGCCTCCTAGTCTGTGCACCCAGGCATGTGCACAGGCCTGTCCAAGCTTCAGGGAGGGGGGGGCAAGAACACACAGAAGGGGGTGGGATGGGGCAAAATGCACACTGCACACACTCCTGAAGGCCCCCAGACTTTCCATCCTGGCTCTTGGTGGCTTCAATTCCTGTAGTTCTGGTCACCATAGCAGGGGCTTGTGCTGGGGGGAGGGGATGTGGCAAATTATTACAATTCCCCCCTTTTAGGTTGAGATTCACATAACAAAGTCAACCATTTTTGAGTGGACAAAGAATGCAGTAGCATTTAGCACACATTTTGGAGTAGCCATCACCTCTTTGTAGTGCCAGGATATTTCATTCCCCTCCAAAGGAAACCTGTACTTGCTAAGCAGTTGCACCTGTTTTCCTCCTTCCTCCAGACCCTGGCACCCCCTATTCTGGATATTTCCTGTAAGCGTACCATGCCTCTGGCTTCTTTCAGGATTGTATTTTCAGAGTTCTACTTTGTAGCATGTGCCAGGATGTAGTTCCTTTTTAGGAGAGAATAATATTCCTTTGTATGGATACATCACATTTATGTATCCATTCATCTGTGATGGACATTTGGGTGTTTTCTGCTTTTTGACCATTGGGAACAATGTTTCTAGTAACACTGGTGCACAAGTACCTGTTTGAGACCCTGTTTTCAGTTCTCTTAGGTACATACCCAGATCCTTCTGTTTTGGGAGTTGAGGAACTGCTAAATAAATTGTTCTCTATAGGGGCAAAGGCATCTGCATAAACCCTGCACAAAGATTACAATGTATCCACATCCTCTCCCACATTCATTATTTGTGTGGGGGGGGTACTAGAGGTTGAATTCAGGAGAATTCTACCTCTGACCTACACCCTCAGCCCTATTTTACTTTATTTTTTATTTTCAAGTAGGCTCTTTCTAAATTTCTGTGCACTGGCCTCAAACTTACAATCCTCCTTTCTCAGCTTCCCAAGTACTGGGATGACAGGCATGTGCCAAGGAGCTCAGCTTGCTGATGTTATTGTTGTTGTTTTTAAATTCTAGCTATCCTAGTGGATACAAAGCATTGTCTCCTGCTTTGGGGTTACATTTCCCTAACAACTAGCAAGGTCTCGAATCTCCCACCGGCCACTCTAGTGTCTGGAGAAGAGGCTCTGCAGGTGCTTTGGCTGTTGTTTATTTTGGGTGGCTTTCTCCTTGTGTGGCTCATGTTTTATTTGGGTGACTATCTCCTTGTGTAGTTCACTTTGATCTGTCTTCGCTCCCCCAGCTGTGGCTGAGAAGCAGCTTCATCTCTTGGCCCCACAGCCTGAGCCCCAGTCCATGGTGAGGAGGGTGAGTTTTCACCTGATGTCCTTGTGTGGGCATCAAGTCAGCGCTGCCCACTGGGAACCTGAGGTTCTCAGGTGACTGGGGCACAAAGGCTGTGCTGTGCACACATGTCCCTTAAGCACGGTTGTCACGGCTGGTGTGGGAGAAGCTGATGCCTGGGAATGATGGGAAGGTGCTAGGTACCACCAGAGACACCCCCCACTGGCTCTTGGCTCTGTGGGCACCCAGGGCTGCCCTCTCTCAGTCCCCATCTAGACTAAAAATAACCAGGTGGATCTGGTATAAGTTGATTACTGTAATTGCAGCCTTGATGCCATGCTGCAATGGCCTCCTTTTCTGTATTCTGTTCCGGAGGCCAGCACGGGGGTGGGAAGGCCTTGACCTGGAGTGGCAGGGGACTCTTGTGGACCCCAGAAGATCTGATTTGGGGCAGGGGTTGGAGGTGCCAGAGAGCTGGCTTCTCAAAGTAGGTGCTCGGTACCCAGGCTGCCCAAGGGGTTCCAGGGAAGAGGTCCTGAACCCTTTCACAGCTGGGATGTGGTCAGAAAGGCTGATGCTGAACCAAAACTCTATGGCAAGGGTGTGGCGTGGGTGGGCCACCCTGCCCTGTCCTTCTGCTCTTGTGTCCTGCTGAAACCTCACCTTGGATCTAGGCTTGTGTTGGCCTCATGGCCAGCAGCCTAGTGGTACCATTTCTGTTCTGTTCTGGGGCCATGTCGGCCAGAGCCCATCACACCCACTGTCTTGCCTTTTGGTCCCTGCTTGGGAAATTTATTCTATGAATTTGTGTGGACTCAAAGAGGGCCAGAAAGCTAGGCACTATGACTCACACCTGTAATACTGGGATTTGAGAAGCTGAGACAGGAGGATCACAGATTCAAGATCACCTCAAAACTTTAGTGAGGCCTTCAGCAATGTAGTGAGACGGTGTTTCAAAAAAAAAAATAGAGCTGGAATGTAGCTGGAATGAAACACCCCTGGGTTCAATCCCCAGTAGCAAAACAAAACAAAACAAAAACCAACAGAGAGCCGGAATTTGAGCTCAGGGGTCAGCGGGGTAGGGAGACAGGTGCACCATTCATTGTGCAGATGGGGAAACTGAGGCTCAGAGGGAGATGTGACTTGTGACTTGATGCCACAACCCTGCATCTCCTGCCCCCTGCACGACCACTCCAGCCCTGGGACTGGGCTCCTTTTGGTCCTGAAGTTGAAGCCTGCAAGGCTTGATAACAGGGACCTGATGCCAGTGGGGTGCCCCTAGCACTGTTCTGCCCTGCTGTGCCAGGGGCTTCCAGAATCCCAGCTTGTTGTGCCTCAAGCCATTGGGGGACCAGAACCTGAGCTCTCAGAGGTTCCCTAGATTCCTTCCCTCCATGTCCCCCACAAGAGCAGTTGCTCAGGTCTCTTAGCACCCCTTTTCCCAGAGAGAGCCCTGCTCCGCTCAACAAACGGGGGCAGTCCTCTCAGCCTGGGATGAGGAGGAGAGCCATCATGCCACCACGCCTGGCTGCATCTGCCTTTTTGAGGAAGCTAGGGAAGGAGTGGGTGTTCTTTAGGGTGGCACTTCCAGCCTAGGACTTCAGGCAGGTGGGTGGATGGCCTGGGGTCCCAGATCTGGAAACCTTGGCTTCTCCCTATGTGTGTACCGGCTCTCACTGAGCTGAAGAACCTAGGCCAGACTCTAGTTTGTCCCAGCTCTCTGCATGGCATTTCCCTGCCTCAGTTTACTTCTATGAGACAGAACCCCCCTAGTCCATACCTCTGAGATTGTTGTGTTTATTAAGTGGTTTGATGCACATGACATGCTTAAAACAGCACCGTAGAAATATTGGTGAATGTCCAGCAAGACTAGAAAGATGCTGGGCCAGGAGCCGTGGCACACACCTGTAATCCCAGTACTTGGGAAGCTGAGACAGGAGGATTGTAGGCCTGAGGCCAGCTTGGCAATTTATCGAGACCCTGTTTCAAAATTTAAAAAAGAGAAAAGGTTGGGGGTATAGCTCCGAGGTAGAAATGCTCAGAGTTCAGTCCCCAGTACCACAAAAAAGGATGCTGGGATGGGGTGGAAAACTGGGCAGGACCTCATCTCTCAGCTCAAGGGGCTTGAGATATAGGCGGGGGCAGGCATGGTGGTACATGCCTGTAATCTCAATATATGGGAGGCTGAGACAAGAAGATCACAGGCCATCCTCAGCAAACTTAATGAGATCCTCAGCAGCTTAGGGAGACCCTATTTCAAAATAAAAAATAGCTCAGAGGTAACGGCCCCCAGATTCAATCCCTAGTGCCTCCCCACACTATGGGGGGGGGGGGGTTGGCTGATTTATTTAAATTAGCATGTGGACATGCTGTGACTCCTGGTTCCCTGTTGGGTGCATGGAGGACAGCTGTCCAGTTTTGAGTCACTGGGAGCCCAGCCAGGGGTATCTTGCCTCACTTCACTGGAGCTGGTGCGCAATGTGGTCAGCTGGGCTCTGGAGCACTAGACACTAGAGAAAGCCCAGGAGCCATGGAGGCCCGGTGACCTGCACCCGGTCATCTGCAGGCCACTTGGGTGGCTATTCCTTTTCCAGCCAGGCCTTGCCCTAGGAAGGAAATTAATTGTAACCTAAATTGGCAGTTTCCTTTGCATAGAAGCTGGAAGGAGCTGCCAGCAGGCCTGGTGATTAAGTCAGCAGCAGCTGGGAAATCACATTGGGTAGAAGCATCCATCATCTCTGAAAGACCGCTGCAGCTGGTAAGGGTTGGAGGCAGAGCGATGTACTCTGAGTGAAACCTGGGACCCGCACCCTGGGAGCAGAAGGTTGGGCATGTGTGCACAGAACAGCCTTGGGGTGGCTAGCTCTCTGTGCCCAGTGGCTTCAGATCATAACTATGTCCTAGACCCTTGCCCACCCACAGCAGGGGGGATGTGCAGCGTGTCAGGTGGCTCTGCCCGGAGTGTTCCAGGTGAATTCTGGGTCTCCCTTTCCCAGGGCTGAGTGGGAAGAGTGATGTCTCCGTCCTGTAGGGGGCGCTCTTTGCACAGTGTGCCTGGGCGTGGAAAGACAGCAGTCTCCAGGCTGGGGCTGCCCTGCCATCCCTCCCTGTCCAGCTGTTCTTCCAAACCACCAGTCACCCTGCTGTCTGGGGCCCAGTAGAACAGGTGTCTGGGGAGACACTACAGCCCACACTGGGTCTCTACTGGAGGGATAAGGTGATAGAGCCTGAAGAGTCATGCTGTATGTCAAGTCCTGGCTGTGCTAGACAGAACTTGCAGGAATAGGTGCACGGAGCTTCCCAGAGCTCATCCCAGGAGCCTTGGCTACAACCCAGACCATGACGGTCACTCAGCTTTGTGCCGCCACAGTGACACGGGCTTCCTGCTGAGAGCTGCTGGCAGCACTTTGAAAAGAAGAATATAAGTATCGACCTGAGAATGAACTACATGAAAGTGACTAGTGTTCTCATTTAGCACCCAGGAAATACCTGGCAATTATTGAGTACCCAGTGTGTGCCCTAAGCTGTCCATCCATCTGCAAAGGCTAGTGTCTTCTGTATGGCTTTGCAGACAGAACTCAGGGCACCAGGATTGGGATAAGCTATTAGGCTTTCCACAAAGGTGACACCGCTTTGTGAGTACAGCTGAAGCAAGAGCCACGCCCAGGCTGCTGGCTCCCATGGACCATCAAGACACTAGAGCCTGCCCCAGACATTTCCTCCACACCTTTAGGTCAGCCATCAACAATAAGCAAGTCAGCCTCAGCACTGGCCTATGGGTCTTTACTGCCTGGCTCTCTTCCCACAGATAAAGAGGGCCAAGTCTGGCAAAGCTATGATTATGGAGTGGCTGATGGTGGTGATGGTGGAGATGGGGAAGATGGAGACAATGGCTGGGATTGGGATTGGGATGGTGATGGTGGTGGTGATAATGGTGGGATGGTGATGTGGTGGTAAAGGGAGTGATGGTGCTGGGGACGGTGGTGATCATGGTACTGGTAGTGATGGTGGGGATGGTGGGGATGGTGGTAGGTTCCAGCTACTATCTGAGAACTTCAGGTGCATTAACTCAATTTAGCTCCCAACAACACTATAAGATGGTAACTCCCAGTCTCCTTGGATGCAGAGGAGAAAACAGACATGGAACCTGTGTCCCTTGCCACACACGGTGCTCTCCATCATCCCAGGCCCAGCCCGCAGTCCTGCCTGGCACCTGCAGGCTGGCCCAACCTGCCTCTTCTGCCAGGTTCTCCCAGTTCATCATCTCCTGATCCCGAGGAGCTGGACTTCCTGTCCTAGCCAGTGTCTGTCACCTCCAGCTCTGTCCTCCTGAACTGTCCTTACCATCTCCCACTGCCTTCAGGGTTCTGTGCCCTCCAGGTCAGGCTGCCCTTCTGTCCCTCTGTCCTGGCTGGACATGGTGTCCTGCTCTGGGACTGTCCACCTCTCTGGCTTCTGCCTGTGGCTTCAGCCCTCCTGCTGGTCTCCTAATCAGGTGTTTTTTCAGAATGGTCAGTTTAGGTCGGCCTGAGCCCCTCAGGGCTAGAATTATTTTAAAGCTGATGACAGAGACAGTGGTGCCACATGGAACCAGCAAGGTAGGGGACACATGCACACAGGGCACATGTGCCAGCCTCCACTGACACACGTGGCCCCTCAGGACTCCCAGAGCTGTTGCTCTCCCTCTAGGGCCCTCCTCAGTGCCACAGCCCCTGCTGGGCACTGTCCCAGCCGCCTTGGAGCGACCCGCATGCACATGGTGCACCAAGGAGGTGTGCAGTGCCTCACAGAGCAGGGTTCTCTGTGCAGAGCTTCTCAGGGGACTTAGTGCAGCGCTCTCTGCTTCATCCTGGGGCTGCTCGGTGTGGAGGACGCATCTTCCTCAGCTCCTGCCCCTCAGCCTGCTCCCGCTTGCTCTTCTCCACCCAAAGCTCTGCCTGTTTAGGTGCTTGGCACTGGGGTCCCTGCTGGCCAGGCTGGCCAGGCTTGTCTGAGGCTGCCATGCCTCCACTGAGCAGGGAACCAACAGAGAGGGTACACACAGCTCCTGGAGTCTACTCTCTATGGTCTGGTAGGGGGAAATGGGCATTCCAGTGTTGCCAGCCTTAGCATCTACCATGTTCGTCTCTCTAGAAGCCAGGCATGGTCGCCAGGGAAGGGAAAATCTGGTGACTGTCCCTCACCAGCAAGCTTCCTGCCCCCAAGTGGGGGACCTTGTGAGTTCCCCATTCAGACAGGAGCTGGCCATGTGTCTCTTTCCTGCCAGGCTGGGGACTGCCAGGACTGCTGCTCCCTTTGCTGTTGAAGGAAGTGCTGGGGACCCACTCACTCTCACTTCTCCCCAGGCGGGTGTGTGGCTTGGGGAATAGAGGCTGGTTCTTTCCCTAGGGGGATTCAGGATCCTGGGGGCGGGTCTAGAGGTAGAGCTGGGGTTTCCCTTGCAGCGCCCTCCTGCCACTTGCCAGAGCCCAGAGTGTGGTGTCAGGGAATACTCCCACCCCCCACACACTCAGGGAGGCCCTAGGCACTGCAGAAGTCCTCTGGGGAATGGCTTCAGCTTCCTCAGCTTCAAAACTGGGCTATTGAGGGACCCAGGAGGCTGGGGTGTGAATGAGGAAGAACAGAGCTGTGTCAGGGGCCAGGGCTGGGGACCATCTGTGTGGATCTCATTCAACAAGTGGTAGTTAAAAGAGCAGAAGCTACTGGGATCAGGACTGGAGGAAAGTGCTCCCTGGGCTCTGGGCCCTGTGGTGCATGCCTATAATCCCAGCACTGGTGAGTCTGAGACAGGAGGATTGCAGGTTCAAGGTCAGCCTCAGCAACTTAACAAGGTTCTCAGCAACTTAGCAAAATCAAAAATAAAAAGGGTTGGTGTGGGGGGGGTGGTAACTCAGTATCAAAACAACAACAGTAAAACCAAGCTAGGTGTGGTGGCGTATACAAGAGGCTGAGGTGCAAGGATCACTTGAACCCAGGAATTAGAGACCAGCCTGGAAAATGTAGCAAAATACCATCTCAAAAAAATTGGTGTTTTTTTTGGGGGGGGTACTAGAGATTGAACCCAGGGCATTCTACCTCTGAGCTACACCCCTAGCCCTATTTTTTATTCTTTATTTTTGAAACAGGGTCTCACTAAGTGGCAAAGGGCCTCACTAAGTAGCTGATTCTGGCTACAAACTGTAATCCTCTTGTCTCAGCCTCCCAGGTACTGGGATTACAAGTGTGCGCCACGCCCAGCTCTCTTCTTGATTTTGATGTATGTAAATTAAAACTAAGACATTTATATGCCTCCTGCCCTACCCCCACCCCCACACTGTGTACTTGCCACCTGCAGGGACAGGCAGGACCACCTGGAGCACACAGCAGTGGCTGTGCGACTGGCACTTTTTAGGAGTGAGGCCACCACCTTTGTGGCTCCTCGGCCCCTCAGACCCTGGCACTAAGGCTTGGCACAGGCGGGCAGGGCTGTGTGTTGCCTCAGCTCCCCTCTTTGCCTGCCTGCCTGCCCACCCACCATGATGTTGTGAATGACCAGTAGCCAAGGTGGGGATTGCAGCAGGACCCAGCATAACTGTTTGCCTGAGTGTGGCAGGTGGCCAGGGAGCAGGTAGGATACCAGAGGGGCTGAGAACTTAAGGCTTTTGCTTGGCCTCAGTTCTAGCTAAAGTGTTAGCTGTGGGTACTTGTTTAAGATTGGGATCCCCTGTGCCAGGCACAGTGGCACATGCCTATAATCCCAGTGCTTGGGAGGCTAAGACAAGAGGATCGCTGGTTTGAGGTCAGCTGCAGCCACTTCATGAGACCCTCTGCAATTTAGCTAGATCTGATTTCAAAATTAAAAAATAAAGTAGGGCAGGAATATAGTTGGAGGTAGAATGTCCCTAGGATTAATCCCCAGTACAATAAAAAATACACATTTTTTTTTAAGGGCTGGGTATAGCCCAGAGGTAGAATGCCCCTGGGTTCAGTCCCCAGTACCAAAACACATACACACACCTGGGAGCCGCCTGCAAGATATCAAAAACACAGGCAACAAAAGAAATAACAGAGGAATTGAACTAGATTAAAAATAAAAGTTTAGCTGGGCATGGTGGTGCACGCTTGTAATCCCAGTACTTGGGAGGCTGAGACCGGAGGATCCGGGTTTGTGGCCAGCATCAGCTACTTAGTGAAGCCCTCCGCAACTTAGCGAGACCCTGTTTCAAAATAAAGAATAAAAAATAGGGCTAGGGGTGGAGCTAGGAGATTAGAATGCCCTTGGGTTTAATTCCTAGTGCCACAAAAAAATAAAAAAAATAAATAAAAAATAAAAGTTTAGCCAGGTGTAGTAGCATACACCTGTAATCCCAGTACCTGGGAGGCTGAGACCTGGGAGGCTGAAACCAGGAGGATTGCAGATTCAAAACAAGCCTCAGTACCCTTAGCATGACTGTAAGCAACCTAGAAAGACCTTGTTTCAAAAACAAAAAAGGGCTGGGGGTGTAGCTCAGAGGTATAATGCCCCTGGCTTTAATCCCCAGCACCACACACACAAAAAAAGAAAGAAAGAAAAGGAATTTCCCTGGTGCACCCCTGTCATCCCAGTACTTGGGAGACAGAGACAAGAGGCTGGCCGATTCCAGGCCAGCCTTAACCTTAGCAACTTAGTGAGTCCCTGTTTCAAAATAAAAACTGGGGCTGGGGTTGCCAACTTGGAAGTAGAATGGCCTTAACAGGAAGGAAGTTCTGGGGCACGGGTGAACCTTGAGAATGTTAAGCTGAATGAAATCAGCCAGCCACAAGACAAATACTGTGATTCTTCTCATAGGAGCTTTCTAGAGGAGTCGAATTCATAGAGACAGAAAATCGAATGGTGGTTTCCAATGGGAAGAAGGAAGAAGGCATCCATGTTTAATGGGGACCAAGTTTCTGTCCTGCAAGATGAAAGTCCTGTGGATGCTGGTGGTGATGGTTGTGTGAGGATGTCAGTGTACTTCATGCCACCAAACTGTACATTTAGAAGTGATTAAGATGATCAAATTTTGTTAGGTGTGTTTTTACCACAATTTAAAATAAATTTTCAAAGCTTGGATTCTCATCACGCACTCCTCCAAATTTGTCACGTTCAATAGATCTGTGCATTCTTTTTCCTAAAGGCAAAATTTAAGATTATAGTCATATGCAAAAGTAGCCCACAGCTAGGCCTCCCCTCCGTGCACGAGCTCTGGTGGATAGCTGCCACCTGGCCATGCTCCTGAGTCACCTGTAAATCATACCATGGGCTGCGGGTGAGGCTGAGGCTTGTTTTCTCAGCCCTGGCCGCTAGCATCAAGAGGGGCATCTGCATGTCCAGGTGCTCACTACCCCCCTGGGGGGGGTTCAGTGTCACCCGCCTCCCCAGCCCCTGCTGATCATTTCTCCAGTGTGCCCAGCTGCCTCACATCCTGACTGTGAAAACATGTCTTTATAGTTTGCTTATTCATGGCCTCATCCCTTGGCTTGTCCATTCATTTGTTCCCTCATAGGTGGGAGGACATGGTTGGAAGGTGAGCTTGGAGAGTAGAGAAGAGACTACTTGGGGGCAGGCATGGCCCAGTCTCAGAGCCCTGGGGAGGTTTTTTATTCTGCAAGTAAGCAGACAAGTTAATACAGGGCACCACATAGAAGTGCCGTGATCTGCTTGCCCTGGCCGCTCTGAGCAGGTAGCCTGTGGGGCTGAGAGTGAGCCTGTTCAGGGGAGGGAGCACGATGGCTTGAGCGGGCAGCCAAGGGATTTCAGGGGTTGTGTGGAGGGTGGAGGAGGAAGGACTCTGGGGAACTCAGGCATGTGGCCTGGATGACAGGTGGGTATTACTGTGATGGGAGTGTGGCAGAGTGTGGGAGAAGGTTAGGATGGGGAGGGGCGGCTCATCCTCTAAACCAGACTGAGATGTAGGGCCGTGCACAGCTGACCGGGGACCAGGTCAGGGCTGAGCATGGAAACTCAGGGTCAAGAGCATAGAGGGCACTTAAAGGGATGAGCAGCTGTTTTCTGGGGAAGAATATGGATAGAGGTCAGGGAGTTGCCAACATCTAGAGTTTAGGCCCATGGTACATGTCCATTTTTGTTACTATAATGGGATACCTGAGGCAGGCGTCTTTATAAAAAGGGCTTAATGTTATGGAGGTGTAAAATCAAGGGGCCACATCTGGTGACTAATAGTATTTATTTATTTTCATGGAATTAAGGATTGAACCCAGGGAGCACTCTGCCTCTGAGCTAAGCCCTAGCCCTATTTTATTTTTTATTATTTTATTTGTGTGTGTGTGTGTGTGTGTGTGTGTGTGTGTGTGTGTGTGTGTGTGTGTCTTACTGAGGATTGAGCCGAGGGGCATTCTACCTCTGAGCTATACCCCCAGCCCTATTTAATTTATGTGTGTGTGTGTGTGTGTGTGTGTGTGTGTGTGTGTGTGTGTGTTTACTGAGGATTGAGCCCAGGGGCATTTTACTTCTGAGCTACACCCCCAGCCCCGTTTTATTTTTATTTTGAAACAGCATCTCCCTAGGTTGATAAGAATCTCACTACTTGCTGAGTCTGTGATCCTCTTGTCTCAGCTTCCCAGGTTACCGGGATTACAAGTATATGCCACCATGCTTGGCTAATTTTTTATTTTGAAGCAGGGTCTTGCTAAGTTACCTCACACATTAACCTTGAAACTTCGAGCCTTCTGTCTCAGCTTCTGGAGTACTGGGATTATAGGCAAGCAGCACCAGTCCTATTTGGTGATTGGTCTTCTTGCTGGTAGAGTCCCATGGTGGTGCAGGGCACCACACAGCAGGAGACAGGGAGCCCATGCACATGCGCATCTGGTCTCTTTTTATAAAGCCCCCAGGATTCAGCATTGGGGCCTCCACTCTTCATCTCATCCTCCTCACCTCCCAAATGCTGCACCTTTAAACACCATAGTCATATCCATACCCACTTAATACCCCACAGTGGGGGTTAAACTTCAACACGAGGAGCTTTGAGTGGCCATTTCCAGAGGGAAGCAGCCAAGGAAGAGGAGGAGGAGGAGGAGGAGGAGGAGGCGGCGGCGGCGGTCATCAGAGAGTTGAGCAGGATCAGCTAGTGGAATCAAAGTGGTGCTGGGGAACATGGAGACAGAGGAGGGCCTTGGAGCTGCTAGAGGAGATAGCAAACACCAGGTGAGCCACGTGTGCTCAGCAGAAGCAGTTAGGGAGAACTGAGAGGAAATACCTGTCCACCCAGAGTTCTTCTGCCCAAAACAAAAAGAAAAAAAAAACACCCACTGTCTGGTTTATGTGTAATATGTACATTTATTTATCATTTTTGTATACTTTTATTGGTGCATTGTAATTATACATCATATTGAGGGTCAGTGTGATAGAAATGCATATGCACTCAGCACTGGTGTACTTCCTTCCAGAACTCTCTCCTCCTCTCCATTCATAATATTGAGATTTATATTGATGTGTCACAGATGTACACAGGATTGTCTGAACCGCTTCCTTCATAGGCTCTCCCTTGCCCTTCCCCTCCCCTCTCCAGTCCTCTTCCACTGTTCTACTGGTCTTTGCTCGCATTTATCCAAAGTCCCTTTTGTTTCCCAGCTTCTCTCTAGTTTCCACATGAGAGAAAACATACGACCCCCTTCACTTCTTTTCTAAAATTAATTATTTTATTAGTGCATTGCAAATACACATCATAATGAGATTCGGTGTGATCAGAGCATCCATGCACACTGCTCTTGGTGTGTCCCTCATCCCCCCCCTCCCTCCTCCCTCCCGTACGCGTTGGTGAATAGGTAGTGATGCTTTCACATATGGCCATCATATTATTTGAACGGTTTTCTTCCTCAGGCCTCCCTCTTCCCCTCCCCGACTCCAGCTCCCTCCCCATCCCACTATCCTACTGGACTCTCTCCTCATTTATCTGAAGCCCCTTATGTTTCGTGTTTTCTCTTTGGCTTACACTTAGGAGAGAGAACACATACCCCTTGACTTTCTGAGATTGGCTGATCTCACTTAGCATAATATTCTGTAGTTCCATCCATTTTCCCGTAGATGACATAATTTTGTTCTTAGTGGCCATGTTTTCTTTACCCATTTCTCTGTTGACAGACACTTGAGTTGGTTCCATAATTTGACTATTGTGAATCATGCTGCTACAACCATGAGTTTGCATGTATCGCTGTAGTGTATACTCTATGTCAAATATTCCACCATAGTAAAGAGAAAATAGGAAGTGGGAGGGGATCAGAGGAGTGGCTGGTCCCATTCTGATAGGGTATCTCAGCTCTGGGCAAGGAGGCCCCGACAGGGACTGCTGGCCTGCGTGGGGAGGCCCCTCTTCCCACCTGGGCCCCTGGGGAGGAGCTGCTGAGGTCTGGTTCCCATTCCCAGGAAGGTGGCTGGATTAGAAAATGGTCTGTTAAGGGATTCTGCTGGTCTGCCTTCTCTGACTCTTGTGCAGGGCCGGTGCCTGTGCGTGACTGTGTGGGAGGGGCCTGCCCTGCCCAGGCACCTGTGCCATGTCTCATCCACAAAGTTCTCAGGTCCTGCTGTCCTTGCAGGGTTTTTCTCTTTTCTTGGGAGTCCTGAATGCCAGCTTTCATGTGGCCATCCCTGGGAGAGTTTTAGTTGCCTGGGGCTGTATTGTGTCTCTGCACGGAGTGGCCACATTCCACAGTACATCCTCACTGTGCCCCTTAAAGTAGCAGACCAGGGCGTTGGCAGGATTGGCCTGCTCAGGTCTGCGCTGTAGTCCCAGAGCAAGGGACCAGAGTGTCGGCAGGATTGGCTTGCTGGGTCTACACCAGAGCCACCAGGGGCAGCAGCACATCTCCACAGGGTGAGGCCAGGGAGCCTCGGGAGGGCCAGTGCGGCTCCAGATGGACAGTGGGGCCCCAGGCTCTAGTGAGCTCAGCCTCAGGCAGCCCTGTCAGCTTGCCGAGGGTGGACAGGGAGGGGCTGTGCTCACTACAACTGCACTGAGTATGTGCATGAGAGTCGGGGAGCAACAGCATGCAAATACCTACTCGTGTGGGTGGTGAGTGTTCAACAGTGTGAGTGTATGGAGCACAGGTGTGTGACTGTGAGAGGTTACATGTGTAGTTAGACCAGGACTGTTCATGCACGTGCTTGGGTGGGAGGGCAAGTATGAAACGGTCGCTGGTCTGTGTGTGAGAGCATGAGGGTAAGAGAACACGCGTGTGATGTGTCAGCCTGGGTCTGAGCAGGGGACAGGCCCATGTGATCACTGGAACAGGACCTAGGCTCCTGTGCAGAGTGGCTGGGGGTGTCACAGAGCCTGTGGAAGGGGTGCCCTTCCCAGCTGGGGGGTCGCAGGGTCGGGGCTGGCCCCCTGCAGGCACAGGGAGCCAAGGCTGAGTCTGGCGCCCAGAAAGACTCACGTTTGGGGGTTATGGGAAGCTGATCACCCGGCTTAGGTGCGGCCTGCAAAGACACAAGGGTGCTCTGGGCGAGTGGCTGGGATGGAGCCTCTGGCTGTCCCCACATCCTTGCCCCGCCGGCTGCCCAGCAGCAGGGGCCACAAAGGTGCAAGGAGCACTCATCGCACTGTCCACGTAGGAGCAGTCCACACTCAGGGTCTGGCACAGGCCTGAGAATATGCACACAAGGACAAAACATGTGTGAGAGTGCGTGTACACTCGTGTGTGTACACATGTGGGAGGAGGAAGCTCAGGACTGGTTCCATTTGCCTCCAAACACAAATGAGTTCAACATTCCAGGCACGTGTAGGGTGTTGGAAATGCTCTCTCCAGGCAGAAAAACAGGTTCACTGTGAAAGCGAAGCCACACTGGGTGCCCGTGCGCTGGGGAAGATCATCAGTGCTGGCTGGCAGACACGGGCTGAGTTTACCCACGAAGGTAGTTTTGAAGGAGACCATACCCCCAGATGAGTCCTGCTCTTGACCATGCCCAAAGGCAGCTCTCAGCAGAGCAGGCCTGCCATGGGCCAGGTAGTCTCCCGGGGAGAAAGGTGGCAGCGGGAGAGGCAGCGGCCAGCAGACCCTGGGCCTTCCAGCAGGTCCAGCGTCTGGCCCTTACTCACTCCCAGCAGTTGCTTCCTTGGTCAGATGCAGAGCCCCATGACATGCCCCGCTGTCTGACACTGGTTGGCTGGTGTTCCTCCCAGCCTCAGTGTTCCTGTCTGTGAGATGGAGAGGTGAGCTCGTGAGCTACGATGAGAATCGGTGTGTACCTGTATGGAGGTGAGGGCTGCCTGCCGCCCCAGCTCCATTTTCCCCAGTGCTCCATTTTCTATCCCCAGTGCTCCATTTTCTGATGCACAGATGGAGAAATTGAGACCTGGAGGAGGCTAGTGATCTGCAGAGGTCACCAAGCCCGTGGCACTGATGTTGATGGCCCTCCCAGCTACCCGCTGCAGTGGGCTGTGTCACTTGTGGGGCTCCTTGTTGTAGAATCATGTATATTTTCAAGACAGTGATAGCAGAGTGTGCACCCCCAAGCCTGGCTCTGCACCCACCTCCTCTGTTCCCCACTCAGATCATATGTTTCCAAGCAGAAGTCTGTGATGAGCAGGAGTGTGACAGCAGCCGTGCCCTGCCTCAGGGACCACCTGGGAGGTGTTCAGAGTACACTTAAGACTTTCTCTTTGCAGCACCTGACCCACAGTTCCCTTTTGGCAGCAGGAGGACAGGCCCCATGGAGGCAAGGTGGGCAGGCCTGGTCTTCCTGTACTTATGGACTTTGTGGGGCGTGGGGGGGGGGGATCTGGGAGCCTCCCAGCCTCTACTGCTGTGAGTATGAGCACTCCTGAAGGAGTCTTCCCAGGGCTCCCAGGTTGGATCTGTACTTATGGTGGGCAAGGCGCACTGAGCGGCACCTCTCCTGGCACATACCCAGATGTGCTCCTGCAGCCCCAGGCATCTCAGAACTGAGTGCCATCAGCTGTCCTTTCCCCAGACCTGTGGCCGAGAGTCACCTGCTCCTATCAGAGAGCGGAGAGGGGCTGCTGTAGCTCTCTGAGCTGCCCGCCTACCCTCCCCGCCCCATGGACTGCTGTGCGGAGGCCTTGCTCCTGCTTTGGTCTCGAGTGAGGCTCTGGGAAGGTGGGGTCAGAGTGCTGCTTCCTGTGTCTTCCTAGGTGCCCCCCCCATTTGGATTGTCACACTCCAGGTGGTCCCACACTCTCAGAGGCTGCAGGGACAGGAAGGCTGGGGTTCAGCCTGGCTCAGGTACAAGACCTGCTCCCCAGAAGTCCCAGCCACCGCCCCCCCCCCCCACCAGAGGGCAAGGGACCCAGCTCTGCTAGGCCCTGCAGAGACAGCTCTCCTGGAGAGAGGCTTTCCAATGATGACCTTTCCCTCCATCTTTGATTCTAGCCAGAGCATCTATGTGAGTATGTGCCATGCAGCCCCACCATGGGCAGGACCAGATACAGGCTTGCTTCTAAGTTCCACTCCCAGCCAGGATGTCCTGGAGGTGGTTCTTGAGACACATCCACAGCTCAAGGAGTCTCTCCCGTCCTCACCACTTCGGAACCCCACACTGTCTTGCCTGTTCTAGTTGCCTTGCTCCAGTTGGTACTTGGTTGTCTTCCCAAATCTGGGGAGGGGGCAGCATCCCCTGTGGGACCTGAGAGGGCGGCTATGGCCAGGGAAGCAAGACCAGCTGAGGCGGATTGAACTGATTAAAGGATAAATGCAGCCAGGCGTGGTGGCGCATACTTGTAATCCTAGCATTTGGGAGGCTGAGACCGGAGGATGCGGGTTCGCTGCCAGCCTCAGCTCCCTAGTGAGGCACTCCGCAACTTAGTGAGACCCTGTTTCAAGATAAATAATAAAAAATAGGGCTGGGGGTGTAGCTCGGAGGTAGAATGCCCCTGAGTCCAATCCCCAGCACCACAAAAAAGAAAAAAAAAAAAAAAAGGATAAATGCAGGGGTAGAATTTCCAGTATCTGCTTTGTGTGTCGGTAATTTTTGTACATTATAGAGTTATTTCCAGGTTTTTAATGAGGTTTAACCATTTCTTTGTTTATTTACCGGTCTCTAAAAATTCTTATTTTTATTGTGAAAAAAATTTTATTGTGGAAAAATACACACAACTTTAAGTTGACCTTCTTAAGCCATTTTGAAGTGTACAATTCATTAGGCACTGGCTCCTTCCTTTTTAAGGCTGAATAATATCCCATTGTGTGTACTACAGATACCGCATTTTGTTTATGCATTTATCTACAATTGGGGGTTGCTTCCACTTTGGGGCTATTGTGAGTACTGCTTCTGTGAATATGATGTACAAACATCTGTTTCAGACCCAGCTTCTAATTCTTTGTGGCCTATACTCAGAAGTGGATTGCTGGGTCCTGTGGTAATTTTATGTTTAATATTTGCAGGACCTACCATACTCTTTGCACAGCTACTGTACCATTTCCTACTATTTACGACTTTTTATTATGACAGTTATTGGATATACCCAAATCAACAGCATAAGAGTCAGCATCCCAGTTTCTCCATGGCCTTACACCTCCATCCACAGCCCCCTCTGTGGTTAGTTTTTCAGGTTTTTTAAGTAAAATTTGCACAGGTAGAAGACAGACACGGTGGCGTACACCTGTAAACCCAGTACTTGGAAGGTTGAGATAGAAAGATCTCAGGTTCAAGGCCAGCCTCAACAATTTAGTGAGAAAGTAGTTAATCTTTTTTTTTTTTTTTTTGTACTAGCAATTGAACCCAGGGCCATGCTATCTTTGAACTACATCCCCAGTTCAAAGATAGCATGGCCCTGGGTTCAATTGCTAGTACAAAAAAAAAAAAAAAAAGAGATTAACTACTTTCTCATAGGTTCTTTGTTTCTGGTTACTGCTACCTGTCCTGCTTGATGGCTTGGGCTGACTTATTCAGAAGCCTGGGCCAGTCACTCCCTCCTGTGACTTAGGTGCTTATGAAGCTTGAGAGATTGAAAATAGCTTTGCAGCTGTTTTATCCTTCTTCTCCTTTGTCTTTCTTTCCCTTCTCCTATTTAATCTAGTGCAATTTCAGTCCAAGTTTAGCTATACAAATACTTATGTTTATGTTCATCAGATTCAAGGTGAGAAATTCCTGCTGAAATCAGAATTTCTTTTCTTTGTTGTTGTGGTGGTGGGTGGTGTTACTGGGGTTTGAACCTAGGGGCATTCTACCTCCAAGCTACTCCCCCAACTCATTTTTTTTGTGTTTTGTTTTGAAATAGGGTCCTGCTAGGTTACTGAGAGTCGTCTTATGTTGCTGAGGCTGGGTTTAAACCTGTGATCCTCCTGTCTCAGTCTCCCAAGTATTGAAATTACAGGTGTGTGCCACTACACCTGCTCTCAGAATCCAAATCATTTTTTTTTAATCTGTGAAGAAGCTCTTGTCCATCCCTGCCCCCCTCACATGCTTCCCTGCTTCCTGCAGCCCCTCTGGGCCTGTACTTCTCCAGGGATGCTTACTGGGAGCGACTGTACGTGGACCAGCCGGCAGGCACGCCCCTGCTCTACGTCCATGCCCTGCGGGATGCCCCAGAGGAAGTGCCCAGCTTCCGCCTGGGCCAGCACCTGTTTGTCACCTACCGCACGAGGCAGCATGAGAATGATTGGATTGGCATCCAGGAAGACACCGGCCTTCTCTACCTCAACCGGAGCCTGGACCACAGCTGCTGGGAGAAGCTCAGCATCCGCAGTAAGGGAGCAGTGGGCATCTACCCCTCTGGGCCCCTGGGGTAAAGGGCCAGGTGAGGCTGGCTGCCCTGTCTTCAGGCTGGCCAGGAAGCCACACAATTTGGGGGTGCTTATGGCTCTCCCTGAGGCTATTAGGAGCTGAGAGATGCAGGTGGACACACCCCATAGGGTGCCTTCTCTGCAAGGGACCCAGAAGCCTTTTCCAGTGAGGTTAACAAAAAGGTCATGAAGGAGGGATTCCAAGGGCCTAGAAAAGATTTGGAGGACAGGGCTTAACTGATACATAGAACTTGCAGGAGAAGCAACATTCCCAGGAAGCCTGTCTTCCTGCTGGGCCTGGCCCCATGTTAAGGGAGGGAAGTGGAGGAGACCTAGCATTTGCACAGACCAGGAGTCAGAGCCGGCACCATCGAGCCACGTGGGTGGGGGTGGATCAGAGCACCCCCAGGACATGGTGATTAATCACCCGAGGTTCCCACCTTCCTTCCGAGCAGCACCTCCAAGGCATGGCCTTCCTCAGTCCCCAATAGTTGAGCCTCTGTCCACAGGCAGGAGGCCACTGTGTGCTGCGAGCAGAGCAAGCAGCGCTGCCCAGCCAGTGGGGTGGAGAGTGTGACCAGTCTTCCCGGAGCAGCCACGGGGCCCAGTCACTGGAGGAGGGGTGGTCGAGGGTGGCCTGCAGGGTCCCTGGAGGAGCCTGACCTGAGACTGGCCTTGGCTTCACATACACTTTGTGTCATCTTTCTCCTGAGCCCCCAGTGGAAAGCTTGGGGAATGAGAGACCCTGAATGGGCACCAGGGGGGATTTGCCACTGGCCTGTACTTGATCAGAGCCTCGAGCTGTCCATGTCTGGGCACTGGTGGGCCCAGGCAGGAAAGAAACTACACAGCAATCTGAACAGGGAAAGTTATGTAAAGAATTATTAACTTACCCAGGTGTGGTGATGCATGACCATAATCCCAGTCTTTGGAGGCTGAAACAAGAGGATCAGAGGTTTGAATCCAGTCTCAGCCACTTAGTAAGACCCCCAGGAACTTAATGAAACCTTGTTTCAAAATAAAAAATAAATGAATGAAAAGGGCTGGGGATGGAGCTTAGAGGTAGAATGCCCCTGGGTTTAATTACCACTGCCCCCCAAAATCCCAGTATAAAAAACAAATCCCAGTACAAATGAATAAATAAAAAAATAAAATCCCAGTACAAAAAATGATTAACTCCAACAAAGGAATGGAGTAATACAGGCTAATGAAAATCAGAGAACTCTGAAGAATAGAAAGAGCAGACATGAGGAATAGCTACCAGCTGAGAGCTGAGATAGAGTGCCCAGGAAGAGCCACGGGCTCACTGAGACCCTGACATCAAGTTGGTGTGGTGCCTCAGTAGAACTTGCTGGAAATCCCCCTGTAGGTGCGGGGGAAGTCTGTCCCCAGGATGTGTCTGATGAAACCAGCTGGGGAGCTACATGTTGGGCAGGGAGTGCTGCTGGTTGTCACCCCACAGGAGGCAGCCTGAGAAGCTGCCCCTTCAGATAGGAGGTAGGGGAGGTCAGACCCAGGGCTCAGGGCACCTGAGAAGGGGGCATTCGAGCCGAGACCTGGGTCACAAGAGAGGCGGGCATGGGGTGCTGGTGCTTAGGCCTCGGGACCCTCCAGCAGGGATGGGAGGGGACAACCAGGGCTGGAGAGTCCAGCAGAGAGCCCTGGAGACCAGTGAACCCTGGAGCCGGTGCCCCTCCCCCACGCTGTGCCCCAGAGGCCTGCCTTCTTCTCTCCCTGCAGATGGTGGCTTCCCCCTGCTCACCGTCTTCCTCCAGGTCTTCCTGTGGCCCACTACCCTGCGTGAGAGTGAGTGCCAGTGGCCAGGCTGTGCCCGTGTGTACTTCTCCTTCGTCAACACCTCCTTCCCGGCTTGCAGCTCCCTGACAGCCCGGGAGCTCTGCTTCCCTGAAACAGGTCTCTCCTTCCGCATCCGGGAGAACAGGCCCCCTGGCACCTTCCACCAGTTTCGCCTGCTGCCTGTGCAGTTCCTCTGCCCCAACATCAGCGTGGCCTACAGGCTGCTGGAAGGTGGGTGCCAGCCTCTCAGCACGGTGTGCCAGATGCTGCTATGTGAATCAGTGGTGTGAACCATCAGGTTTCCTTTTCACCACTGTTTAATATTCCTGAAATATCTTTTGGGTGCCTGCCACAGCCCAATTGCTGTTGTAGAGGCTAAGAATACAAAACAGACTGGCATCCTTCCTGCCCAGAGCCTGTTTCTTCGAGGGATGAAGCCCACATGCATGCCAAGGAAATCAGGCAGCCTCTGGGAGGAGAGAGATGGGAAGGAGAGTCAGGAGGTTGGAGAGTGGGAAGTGGCAGGAGACCACTGTCTTCAGTCGATGATCAGGGCAGGGGGCACTGAGCACGGGGGAGTCGGTGCCAGGCAGGACCCTGCACAGAGGCCGATGAGGGAAGTAGGGTCTTTCCAGATCTGGGAGCAACTTTTAGGGCTTTGCACCCCTGAGGGCCATGGGAAGCCATGGAAAGCTTGTGGGGAGGGGTTGGCAGGACTTGACCTACCTTTAAAAGGATTAGTCAGACTCCTGTATGGCTGGGGCATTGGAGGTGTATGGCAGAAATAGGGAGACAGTTGGAAGGCTTGAGGAGAGGCCCCCAAGCCAGAGGATGGGGCCAGGTGAGGCTGGAAGCCACAGGGCATGAGGAGCAGGCAGCCCCTGGGCACCTTGCCAGAGAGCCAGCGGGATCTTCCCCTGGGCTGGAAGTGGGTGTATAAGATGGTTCCAGGGATTGACTGCCCTGAGCAACAGCGAGGGCAGTGGCCTTGCCAGGAGCTGGAGCTGGGGAGGCAGGGCTGGCGCCGTGGGCATGGGGCAGAGCAGCTGAGCAGCCACACGGAGCTGCCATTCAACTGCTTTGAGGAGCTGAGGCATAGAGGGAGTCCCTGGCCCTGCCAGTAATTGTAGCCTGGATTCACACCAGCTTCATCACACACAGACATGGGGTGCCATTCATGAAAACTAAATACAGGAAGACATGCCATCAGGCACAGCCCCTCAGCGCACTGTCCTCCCTGGGACGGGGTAGATGTCCTCAATCCAGATGGCTGGCCAAGCAAGGGTATGTGTGCTGCCCTTTCTTCAAAATAATCACAAAATTTGATTTTGCTTGGTGTGTTTTTGTAATAACAAACAATAGAGTGAAGCCAGGCTTGGTGGCATACTCTTGTAATCCTAGCACTTGGGAGGCTGTGACAGGAGGATCACAGGCCAGCAACTCAGGGAGGCCCTCAGCAACTTCACTGAGGTCCTGTTTCAAAATTTAAAAAATAGGGTTGGGGGTGTAACTTGGAGGTAGAATGCCCAGGGTTCAATCTCCAGAACCAAAAAAAGAAAAAGACATACAGCAAAAGATGGTCTGTTAGAGCCGGGCGTGGTGTCGCACGCTTGTAATCCCAGCATTCGGGAGGCTGAGACTGGAGGATCCGGGTTCACGGCCAGCCTCAGCTACCTAGTGAGGCACTCCGCAACTTAGTGAGACTCGGTTTCAAAATAAAGAATAAAAAATAGGGCTGGGGGTGTAGCTCGGAGGTAGAATGCCCGAGTTCAATCCCCAGTACCACACACACACACAAAAAAAAAGATGGTCTGTTAGGCATTTCCCACAGGTGTGCGGCTGTGAGCAGGAGGCAGTGGGTGTGCCTTGCCCTCCCTGTGGCTTGCTGTGGAGGCCAGTGCTGACCTCCAGGTGACTCTTGGTGACCTGCAGCAGTTCCCCTCTTCTGGGCTGTTCCTAGAGCACTGTCTGAAGAGAGTGCTCCAGTTCCTGGCCCCTCTGCAGCCTGCTGGGGCCTGGAGAGGCTCTGCAGTATCACTGACCTACCTGCTGGGGAGGAAGCTCAGCCCATGTCCCACAGCCTGGAGGGGTAAAGCAGACATGCATACCACCACACACTGGAAACATTTGCCTGTCAACATCAGATCTCACATTAAATATCCACTGGATTTTTCAAGCGGTAGAACTGTGGATTTATTGCTCACATTTTCTAAAATGAGCAAATACTACTTCCCTAATTTAAAAAAATGCTAACATCTTTTTTAATTGATTTTTTAGTGCATTGTAATTGTACATTATAGTGAGATTCACAATGATATATTCATACATTCACACAACATCAGTTGGTCTGTTTCCATGCCTCTCCTCTCCCACACCTCTTCCTTCACCTCCTCCCCTCTGTTCAGGGTCATCATGAGAATCAGAGTGGTATAATTTTATATGCATGTAACATTTAGTCTTGTTTCCTTCCCTATACCACCCCTTTCCCTCCCTCCCTTCTTCCCTCAATCCCTTTCTACTCCTCTCTCCTCAGTATCTTCCCAAAAGAATAAAAGTCAGAATAGTACAGTGATATTTGCTTACCCATGTTTATAGCAAAAGAATGCACAATAGCTAAATTATGGAACCAATCTAGGTGTCAACAATGAGTGGATAAAGAAAATGTGTATACACATGATAGAGTTTTACTCAGCCATAAAGAAAAACAAATTGATGTCCTTTGCAGGAAAATGGGTGGGACTGGAGGACACCACATCAGACTCACTCAGACTCAAAAAGTCAAGGGTTGCCTGTTTTCATATGTGGAAGCTAGAGAGAAAATAGGAAAGAAATGCTAACAACGACAAAATCCAGGCTGTGCAGCTCTGGCTCTGGGCCTGCAACCTCAGCTGACCTGGAGCCAGTTAAGCCCATTCCAGGGGGAGGCTGGGAGGCTGGAGGTTGGGGTGTGTTGCAGACCCTGGTATTCAGGGAAGAGGACCCGTGCACTAGTGTTTCCACCAGCATGAGTGAGGGCCACAGCCACAGAAAACAAGCACGGGGCACCTCAGATCTGGGCTTGAGTACCAGGTCCAGGCCCCTGTGGTGCTAGGAGGGGAACCTGCGGAACCCACCCCCACTAGCATGCACCTGTGGCCTCAGCGCCCTCCCATTCTGCAGCTCACAGTGGGCTCCTGAGGAAGACGAATCACCCTGTCCTGTCTGCTCCGTGCTCAGGTGAGAATCTGCCCTTCCGCTGCACCTCGGACAGCATGGAAGTGAGCACCCGCTGGGCCCTGGACCGCGAGCTGCAGGAGAAGTACCACCTGGTCGCAGAGTGCACCGTGCGCGCTGGTGCACGTGAGGAGGAGGTGATGGTGCCCTTCCCTGTGACCGTGTACGACGAGGATGACTCGCCGCCCACTCTCCCAGGGGGCGTGGACACCGCCCACGCAGTGGTCGAGTTCAAGAGGAAGGAGGTGCTTGCGCGTGCCTGCGCCGGTCTAGCTGTCATCCTGTTGAGTGTTCTGTGTCTTACCTGTCTGCAGTTTATTTCTTAGTGTGTTTAGCCATCCAATCATGGGGCTGTCCGTCGGTTTGTTTGTCCCTCCATCTGTCCGTCCGGGGTGTCTGCCTGACCCTGATTGGATAGGTGGGGGTGCTCACCGTGGCTCACCCGTGCCGCTCGGTGCTGGGCGAGGAGGCATCGGCGCTCCAGAAGAGCCGGGGCTGGAGACCGACTGGCGGATCCGCCCCGCCCCCTCCTGTCGCTTGCGGGCGAAGCGCGGCTGCCACCTGCTGGCTCCGGGCAGTCCTGCAGCCATCCTGCCCGTGGTGCCGTGGGAGCGACCCCGAGGTGGGAACCTTTCTGTAGTGTAGATGCCCTCTACTGCTTCTCTGGGCACAGCAGGTGTAAGTTTAATAGGGCGAGAACGGATAGCACGTCTTGTGGAAAGGGTGTGTGGTACTAGGGCAGCCTTGGGGTGATCACAGAGAGGCTGGGGAACAGAGGTCTGAGGTACCCCATGGCTTTGTTCACCAGGCTTCCCAGCCTGGTGTAGTGATGCTGGGGGGAGAGTGCTGGCATCAGCCTGGGCCCTGCCCTCTCGCCCACGTGGGGCGGTCAGCACAGCACCTGGGCACCTACTCCTGATGGGAAGTCTGTAAACACCTCTCTCACCTGCTGCACAGGGGAGGTGACTGCAGCCAGGTCAGTCTGTCCCAGGTGGCTCTGGCAGCACACCCCTGGCCCTCCTCTGGGCCGAGCTAGGTCACTTGCCGTGACCAGCACTCTACTCTGCCTCCCACAGGGCACCGTGGTGGCCACGCTGCGGGTCTTCGACGCGGATGTGGTGCCGGCGTCGGGGGAGCTTGTGAGGCGGTACACCAGCACCATCCTCCCTGGGGACCCCTGGGCCCAGCAGACCTTCCGCCTGGAGCATTCCCCCAACGAGACCTTGGCCCAGGCCAACAGCAGCTTCGTGAGGGCCACTGTGCACGACTACAGTAAGGGACGGGTGGAGCCCCGGGGCCTCACCTGGGGACCACACACACTACATGCACACCCCTGCTCGCATGCACACGCACCCATCATGCAGAAACACCAGACACACACCACAGTGTGTGTACCATACATAGACACACACACTGTACAGAGACACCAGTGCCACACCTCACATACACACCAGACACATCCTGTGTACATACATACCATACGTAGACACCACACACATACCCTACTGATACACCACACTGCACACATGAGATGTCACATCCCACATGCACACCCATACACACCACACCATGTGAATGCACGCACATACACCAGACACAATACTGTACACACACACATACACTCTGTAGACAACACACCACACCTATCACGTTCACACGCACCAGACATAGATACCACATTCCTCACACATACTTCATACCATACCATGCATTCAGACACCACACACCATGCATGCTTGATACACACACCACACCGTGAACACACCCACTATAGACACCACACACCTCACATCTCCCATGCATACACCACACACTGCACACACCCAAGCACATACCACAAGCACCTTGTGTACAACCAAACTGCACGTGTGCACACACATGATGTGTGTAGACACCACAAATATACACGCCACAAGCATACATATTATGCACACATTATATACATACCATGCACAACTAGTACCACATACACATCATATAAACACAACACATATTCTATATACACATACTATACAAATGCTCCACACACAGACCTCATTTACACACACCACATATACACAAGCACTCATACACACTTACCATGCACACAGCACACACTCACCAGACACACACACCTTACCCACATACACATTCCCATCCACACACACACAGACTGCTCCAACTGAGAGGGTTTGGGCTTCTGGCTTGACAGGATGGCCAACCTTTTAAATGTCGGGCTGACTCTCCAGCCTCTTGCCTGGGCCCTGTGTGTGCATGTGTGCGGTGCCCCACGCCTGGAAGGAGGCATGCCACGCCATGCATGGTGCAGGGGAGTTGTTCTGCACCACAGTGGGTCCCTTGTCATCATCCCCCGCCCAGAGTTGGTCCTCAACCGGAGCCTGTCCATCTCAGAGAGCCATGCCCTGCAGCTGGCCGTGCTGGTCAACGACTCGGACTTCCAGGGCCCAGGAACAGGAGTCCTCTTCCTCCACTTCAACGTGTCTGTGCTGCCCGTCAGCCTGCACCTGCCCAGTGCCTACTCCTTCTCCGTGAGCAAGAGAGCCCACCATTTTGCCCAGGTGAGCCCACGTGACTGGCTCAGGCTCGGGAAGCCCCCAGGGTGGGGACTCTGTTGAACAGACTGAAGGCATGACTGGAGGTTGTGGTGGCCCTCCATAGCACAGCCAGTGCAGTGTAGTCCCGGTGTAGCCAGGGACACAGGGACATGGGTGCAGCGGCCTGGAGAGCTCACCGCATGAACTTCTATTTTCCGTGTGTGTGTGTGTGTGTGTGTGTGTGTGTGTGTGTGTGTGTTGGTACTGAGAATTGAACCTGGGGGCATCCTACCTCCAAGCTACACCCCAAGTCTTTTTATTTTTTAATTTTGAAACAGGGTCTCACTAGGTTACAGAGGTTGGTCTCCCAACCTGTGAGCCTCCTGTTTCAGACTCCTAAGTACTGGGATTATAGCATGTGCCCCAATGCCCAGTCCTTTCTTGTATCTTTCAAACACTTTTGTACTATTTGACTTGGAAAGATGTTCCCAGTGGGCTATTAGATGAAAAAAGTGGTTTGCAGAAACGTTGGTCTTGGGTGGCTCCATTTGTGGGAAAGTGAATCTTCTTTGAGAATCTGCAAGCTTTCAGACTCCTCCCACCCTCTGAGGGGAGGGGGAGCCAGTCCATTCACTACTTTCCATAAGGCCCTTGGCTAGAGACCTTATACTAGACTTGTATTTGCCATTGGAAAATAATGATAGGAAGTGGAGAAATAAAAGTAACAAATATTCATTAAAGAAGATGAAGAAACTAGGCTTGGGGGTGCCACCTATAATCACAGTTACTTAGGAGGCTAAGACAGGAGGATTTGCAGGTTTGGGGCTAGCCTCAGCAACTTAGGGCAGGTCCTCAGCAACTTAGCGAGACCTGGCTTCAAAATAAAACATAAAAAGGGCCTGGAGTAGCCAGGCATGGTGGTTCATGCCTGTAATCTCAATATTTGGTAGCCTGAGACAGGAGGATCACAGTTTCAAGGACAGCCTCAGCAAGTAGTGAGACACTCATCAACCTAGCAAGACCTTGGTTCAAAATAAAAATAAAACTGGACTAGGTTTGTAACTCAGTGGTAGATTTCCCCTGGGTTCAATCCCTGGTACCACCAAAAAAAGGAGGAGGGCTAGGGTGTAGCTCAGAGGTAGAACACCCCTGATACCAATCCCCAGTACCAAAAAGAAGAAAATTAAGGAAGGGGAACAGTGACCCCTACCACCGCCACTGCCGCCGTGCTGAGCATTTTGATGCAGTTCTGCTGAGTGTTTCTCCTAACCACTTTTCAGGCTTACTTGCAGTCCAAGTGCGTGCTACTCTCTCCTAATGGAGCAGCATGTGGCTGTGTTCTCTTCAAAGTGTTGTGTTTAGGGTTGTCTCCTTTTGTCTCAATGTCTTCCCAGGCCCCATAGATGATTCTGTGCCTCATGAGTTCCTGCCAGCCACCTTGGTCCTGCACACAAGGGACCCCACCCTTGAACACCTCTGAATTCCCTGAGCTGCCACCCACCCCACGCCTTTCACAGAGGAGGGGTCAGGGATGGGGTGGGGTCTAAAGAGGGCTGGGGAGAGAGCAGGCATTGCTGGAAATGGGCTGCCTGGATCTGTCAGACTCAGGAGATGACAGGGGCCCAGGCCCCATCCAGACTCAGACCTTGGCTCCTCACCCCACCCCAGTTTTTAAAAGTGTGCGCTGCGGCCAGGGACCTTGGACAGTTTGGGGCCACACGACAAGGTGTGAGGATGTTCTGTGGGGAACCAAGGGGCAGGAAGCAGGCAGGTGCCAGGCTCTGCCCTGGGCTTTAGAGGGCCAACCTCTCCCCACCCCACCCTGCCCCACACTGGCCACTTCCACAGTTCTCAGCCTCTCGCTACCACAGCCCTAACTCTTAACCCCTGTGGCTAGCAGGGAAAAGCTCAGCCGCTTCGCCCAGAGAAGAAGCAGCCCCTCTCAGGTCCCTTGGTCTTGCACGGAACATGTGACCTCAAGGCATTAGTCGTGTAGCCAGGACCAGACTCAAGCAGGGCAGGCCTGGGGAGGTGGTCAGGTCTGTAGGTTCCAGGGAGCAGAGGGATGAAGTGTCAGGATGGCTTCCATGCTCCCAAGCTGGGATCAGGGCGCACTTGGGGACACGAGCTGTCCAGGGGACTCTCCAGCCGCCCAGCTCAGGAGTTCCTCTGCTCTCGCCCAGGTTGGAAAAGTCTTTGTGGAAAACTACCAGGAGTTCAGCGGCATCCAAGTCCACTACAAGTTGCAGCCCTTCAGCACCAACTGTAGCATCCTGGGGGTGGCCACCTCGGCTGAGGACACCTCAGGGACCCTGTTTGTAAATGACACAGAGAGCCTGCGGCGGCCCGAGTGCTCTGAGCTCCAGTACACGGTGGTGGCCACTGACCGACAGACCCACAGGCAGGCCCAGGCCCCGCTGCTGCTCACGGTGGAGGGGACATGTGAGTGCCAGCTCCAGGGAAGGGTGGGTGGCAAGGGCCAGCTGCCCCTCACCAGAGATGGCTTCCAGGAGTCTCCCTCCCTGCAAATGAGTAGAGGGCATTCCACATGGCCCAGCTGAAAGGAGGACATGGGCAAGTGTGGCCACCTTAACCCAGAGTGACCTGCTAGTGGGCAGCCTCGGCTCCCCTCACCACCACGGCTTGCCTGGGGGCTTCCAGATAAGAAACAGGGCCCTGGATACGTGAGAGCTTCAGGGAAACAGCAAGCAACTCACTGGTACTGCTCAAGCATCACTAACCTGAAAATCTAAAGTCAGGGATGCTTCAAAATCGAAAACTGTTTAGTCCCCAACAGGATGCCACAAGTGGAAAGTTCCACTCCTGACCTTGTGGCAAGTCACAGTTGAAGCATAAGACCCTGAAAATGCTGCCCAAGATGACCCTTGGGCTGTATGGACAGGTGCATGCAGAACGTAAATGAATTTCACATTTCATCCCTGGGATACTTCATTATATATGTATGTAAATAATTCCAGCCAGGCACGGTGGCACACACCTATAATCCCAGTACTTGGGAGGCTAAGACAGGAGGATTGCAGGTTTGAGACCAGCCTCAACAACTTAGCGAGATCCTTAGCAACTCAGTGAGACCCTGTTTCAAAACAAAAAAGGGCTAGGTAGGGGTGTAGCTCAGATGTAGAATGTCCCTGGGTTCAATCCCCTGTACCAAAAATAATACATATGTATGTGTATATATATAATATGTATATGCCAGAAATTATATATATTTCAACATTCCAAAATCTGAAAAAATTCAAAACACTGCTGATCCTATGTACTTCAGATAAGGGACATTCAGCCTGTTTAAATATGTCCCGTATAACACTTGTGAGGTTTTTTGGAAGTCAGATCTCCACGTACATCCCTTCAGTGCTGGGGTGAATGTGCTTTGGAGAGGTGCTCATCATTTATCTTAAACACAGGTACGGCTGGGTACCCTGTGTTGTTGCTGAGCTTGACCCTTCTCACATCCTCCTGTCCTTACCCCTCCCCCTTCAGGAGCTTCCTGCACCTGGGACCCTAGTCCCCGCCCCCGCCGCCCCAACCTGGCACCAGTGCTCTTGGGTCACCTCAGGCCCCCTGGGCTCACCTTCAGGACAGTGTGGCTGGCGCTGCCCTCTTCTCTGGATGTTGGCTGGATGCAGGGGCCCCTGTGACCCTTGCTTCTTTGCCGCCCCCAGACGTGCCCGAGGAGGCAGACTGCCCCCTGTCCTGTGCGGTCAGCAAGAGACAGTCAGAGTGTGAGGATTGTGGTGGCCTGGGCTCTCCAACGGGCCGATGCGAGTGGAGGCAAGGAGATGGCAAAGGTAGGCCCGGGAGCCAGAGGCTGGCAGGGGCGAGGCTGGCAGACGGTATGGGGCCCTGCGGGCTCCCACAGTGACCCCTGTTACCCTCTGCTCCCAGCCACCGTGTGTGGCTTCACAATGCCAGGAGAAAGGGCATGGTGCGAGTCTTGAGGGCCCTTGCCACTGAGAACTACAAGTACGGAGGGCTGGATTCATGCTGGCTTGGGAAGTTTTAGGCAGACTTGGGATGTTTAAGGGACAGATTCTGGGCAGGAGGGACCACCATCTGCCTCACTGTGAGTGTGCCCACCCCTGTGAAGATCCCGCTCACGGTGCAGCCTCGAGAGGGTCCCAGCCGCGTCTGGCCTCCTGGATGGAAGGCAGCAGCCCAGGACTGCCTGGCCCTGGGGACCCTGCCCCAGCGCCCCTCGGGTGCTCTCACCAGTGGCTGAGACTCTTGTAGGCTGTGGCGGAGCCTGACCAGGGTGCACTTCTCCTGCGCGGGGTGATGGCCTTCTGTGTCCTGTCGTAGGGATTACCAGGAACTTCTCCACCTGCTCCCCCAGCACCAGGACCTGCCCTGACGGCCACTGTGATGCCGTGGAGAGCCGGGACGCCAACATCTGCCCCCAAGACTGCCTTCGTAAGCCGCCTGCCTAGCCCTCACTGGTGGTGTCTAGTTGACATGCCAGGGACTGGCGGGGTGGAGGGAGCCAGCAGTTGGGTGGCTTGGGGTCCCCTGTGTGCAGCCAGAGTGGCTGCAACCATAGGTTTGATGCATCAGTGGCTTTGTGGTGGAAGCCTGCTGAGCACACATGAGGCCCTGGGTTCCATCCCCAGCACCACACCAAAACAGAAAAGCACAGCTGAGTGTGGTGGCCCACACTTGTAACCCCAGTACTTGGGAGGCTGAGACAGGAGGATCACAGGTTCACAGCCAGCCTCAGTAACTCAGTGAGGCCCTCAGTAACTTAGTGAGACCCTGTTTCAAAATAAAATGAAAAGGGCTGGAGGTGTATCTCAAAAGTAGAATGCCCCTCTTTCAATCCCTACTACCAAAAACAAAACAAAACAAAAAACAGTAGTTTAACTAAGCACAATGTGTCAAGCCAAGCCGTCTCCTAACATCATTTGAACGTGGGACCCTGTCCCCACGACCACACACACACACACACACAACTGTGGCTCGTAGTTGCCTGACTTGTGGGTTGCATCCCTGCATCCTGCTGGCTACTGGGGCTCTACCTTTCCTTCCGGCTTCCCCACTACTCTGCTTCTGGAAAGTGACCACATACAGTATTTTCTGCAACCTCAGCCAGGGTCCTGTGCAAGCTGGGTTCCTCCTCTCCCTTCGGGGCCAGGAGGCCATGTGGCACTGTGGCTGGTACCTCTGCCCAGGTGAGCAGGCTTCTGAGCTGCCACCCTTGAGGGGCCCGAGCTTGTTGCCTCATGCCAGATGGGGTTGTGGCCCTCCCCATCCAGGGGCCCTGGGTTGGCAGGCCACCCCAGAGGCTGAAGGGACTGCATCTATCCTCAGGGGGCAGCATTGTTGGGGGGCACGAGCCAGGGGAGCGCCGTGGTATTAAGGCTGGCTACGGCATCTGCAGTTGCTTCCCAGAGGAGAAGAAGTGCTTCTGTGAGCCCGAAGACAGCCAGGGTGAGTGGGGCTGACCTTGCCTGGGGCTCCGCACACCGTTCTCAGCCCCAGGACGCTGCTTCTGAGGTCCCAGCAAGGGCGGGGGGGGTTGCAGGAAGCAAGTGAACCCCATGGGCCCCTCTGGGCTTCCATTTCCCCACTCTAACAGCCTTGGAGAGGTTTTGGGGACCCCTCCACGGTTCTTCTGGTCCCAAGTTCTCCGATGAAGGATGGGACAGAAAAGCAGTTCTTTCTCCAAGTAGCTTGTCTCCTGGCCAGGCTGTCCCTGTACAGGGGAGGGTGAGCCCACTGGCTGGCTAGGACCCACCGTCCCGGCAAGGAGGGGCAGGTGCGATTGGAGGTGTAGGTCACACTGACCATGCTGGGGTGCTTTTCTTCTCAGCCAGGGACACCTTCCTGGTATCTGAGGTATCATAGGGTATCATAGGACCCTGGGCCCCCAGCCTTCAGGCCTTTATTCTTCTGTCTTTTATAAAAAACATTCCAAAGACATTTGAAACAGGAAAACCTTGACCTCCCCACCATGCTAACTCTTGTCATGGTCCACTGCCACAGGCCCACTGTGTGATGAGCTGTGCCGCACGGTGATCGCTGCAGCCGTCCTCTTCTCCTTCATTGTCTCAGTCCTGTTGTCCACCTTTTGCATCCACCGATACCACAAGCATGCCCACAAGCCGCCCATCGCCTCGGCTGAGATGACCTTCTGCCGGCCAGCCCAGGCTTTCCCCGTCAGCTACTCCTCATCCAATGCCCGCCGGCCCTCTCTGGATTCCATGGAGAACCAGGTCTCTGTGGATACCTTCAAGATCCCGGTGAGGAGCCAGGCATGGTGGCACACACCTATAATCTCAGTACATGGGAGATTGGGGGCAGGAGGATCACAGGGAAGTCCCAGGGTCCCTGACAGAGGTGGGCCACGGTAAGGCACTGTCCTTCCAGGCCAGAGGTGGCAGAAGGGGGAAGCACTGAGGGTAGGAAGGAGTGTGCCAGTCAGAGCCCACTGGCGTCGGTGCCCCCTTCACTGGGTGGCCTAGCCAAGGGGCCAGCGTGCGCTCAAAGCCATTTGCTGCTAGAACTCAAGCAGCTCTGCTGACGAGGCTCCCTGGGGCCTTCTGTGATTGGCCCCTGCCCTTTCCTGCCAGGTGGTTTTCCTCTTCTGCATCTTGCTAGCAGGTATCTGAGGAGTTGGCAGCCTAACCAGTTTTGGGAATGGTGAGGAAAGTGCTTGGAGCCAAGGGTGTGTGAACAGAGTGGACTTGGGTGGGCAATGCTGGGCTGGACACCTCTGTGGAAGCCTTCCTCTGGGCAGGAACTTGGCAGGCTTTCCTTACCCACAGCAGGGCTCTGGGGTGAGGCCTTAGAGGCCAGCACAGACCGGCCAGTGTGTGTGCAGCCGGTGCTCCTGAGGATGGAGATACACTACCCCCCTTGTGTCTCCTCCATCACCAGCCTGACCAGGTCTTAGCTGTGTGATGGAACGGCCCAGCCTCAGTGTCCTCCTATATAAAATGTGAGTCTCCAAAGCACCTCAGATGGGATTCTAGTGCCAGCCATGGAGATGGTGACAGTAGGTAACACTGACAATGTTGTCACTTTGTCTATGGGTTCTGGGGAATGTGAGATGACGCCCAGACGAGCCAGGAGCTGGCTGGAAGGCATGACTGGCCACTGAGAGGAGGCAATTGCCAGCTGGCAGTGTAGCTTGTGAGTCCTTACCACATCATCTCTGATTGGGGAGCCTGGCAGAGCCATCATGAACGGGTCACTGAGGCCCACACCCTGCTGCAGGCAGACCTGGAGGGATGGTTGTCTGGTGCCAGCATGCAGGGGAGGGTCCCTGTAGGCTTTGGCATCCCCATCAGAGTTCAAATACCCTGGCCAGGGCGGAAGTCTAGGGATGCATCCAGAGCAGTTACACTTGGGCCTGATGTGCAGGTGGGACTTGAGTGGGAGGACAGAGAAAGTAGCAGGCCATTCCAGAGCCCAGGCTGGGGGTCCAGTGACAGGTGTGGGAAGGGATTCTGTTTCCATCCATGCTTTGGGGCAGAGGTTACCCAAGGAGCTTGGTGGCACCCTTGCTTTTGCAGGGGCAGCCTTGGACAACTGCACTGTCTCCAGGGGTTCTGGGCTGGGATGCAGCCCAAGCCAGTGCTACCCAGCTGTTCCTCTGGGGGACAGACCGTGAATGCCGTGTGGGCCCCAAGCCCCTCACTTGAGAGATGAGGGCTTGAGCCCTGAGTGGTGCAGGCCTGTGCAGTTGACTGGGTCAGGGCAGGCCAGGCACTGAGGCCAGGCCACCAGGGGCTCCACCATGGAGGAGGTGCCATTGGTCCTGGTTCAGACAGTGGACAGTTCTCTGCGTGCTGCCTGGTCCACAGGGTGGGGGATCCTCAGTGGCCTCACCTTTACCCTGTTCTGTCCCCTCTTTTCTTCCATCCCCTCCTTCCCTCAACCCCATTATAGGAGGATCCAAAGTGGGAATTCCCTCGGAAGAACTTGGTTCTTGGGAAGACTCTAGGAGAAGGCGAATTTGGGAAAGTGGTGAAGGCGACGGCCTTTCGGCTGAAGGGCAGAGCGGGGTACACCACGGTGGCCGTAAAGATGCTGAAAGGTACCATCGAGGCGCCTACAGGGGCTCCTATAGGAGCCGCTGGGGCCAGTGGTCATGGAGAAGCAGGGCAAGCACATTGTTACTCTGGAAGGTGCTGAGGTGCTGTTCTATACTGTGTTGGTGGAGAGTAGAGAGTTTAAAAGTTAAAAAGCCAGCTGGGCATGGTGGCACACTCCTGTAATCCGAGTACTTGCGAAGCTGAGATAGGAGGATTACAGGTTTAAGGCCATCCTCAACAACTTAGTGACCCTGTTTCAAAATAAAAATAACAAAGAGGGCCGAGGGTATACCATGGAGATAGAATGCCCCTGGGTTCAATTCCCAACACACCCCCCCCCGAAAAAGTTAAAAAGCCCTTTGAGTTGACAGTTGCCCCACCTCCATCCATCCCATTCATTTCTCTCAGCCAAAGCTGGGGTCCTGGTGAAGAAACCCCCTGCAAGAACTGGCCCCCAATCCCAACATCCCTTGCTGATCAGCTGTGCCTTGAATTTGGCTCTTGATGGGCATGCCCACCTGACACACAGCGTGGTGTGGTCCTGGGCAAAGGTTGTGGCAGCACTGGTCTGGCCCTTTGCCATAGTCAGGACCAACCTTATGGATCAGGGGCCTGGTGATAGCCAGTCCTGTGTCACAGGGCTTGGGTCACTGGTGCACATCAAGTTTTGGTGCAGACACTGAGAATACAGCTCCAGGCGCTGGGGGGCACAGTGAGTCCCTGGGGTTCTTGGTGTGGCTCAGCATGGTCCTGGTCTGCCCATACCTAGTTCCGTGGGAGAAGCCTCAGTGTGCTATCTCCCAGCTGTCCCTCCCTTCCAGACAAGTCTGTGGGATGGAGGAAGTAGCGTGGTGCACCTTAGTACCTCCTGTCTGGCCACATTTCTGACTCCTCTGGCCTTTCATGGCTGGGCACCTGGGGAGAGCCCGAGCCTGGCTCGGGCCGCCCTCAGGGCTTGTGTGCCCAGCAGGCCACTCTGGGACATCTGGTCATCTTCATGGTGTGCAAGTACACTTAGGCTCTCAGAGGAGTGTGGCAGGCCTGACATCCAGGTGTGCAGTGAAATGCTCACACTGTCTGACTCAGGTGTGTGAGTTCACAGTGCCTTTCTGTGGCAACGAGCCCAGTGTGGGCTCCATGCTCACATGCATGTTTGGCCATATCAGAAGCCCTGAGAGTGCCTGTGGGGTCCTCACCTTTCCCCGGGCTTGTCCCCACAAGTGGCTGTTGGGGGATGTTGAAGAAGATGATGGAAAGGGGGGGTCTCTGCCAGCCACTGTTGTTGAAAGACGAGGATTGTGTAAGGGACAAGATGCCACTTACGTGGCTCAGCCCTGGGAGACTTTCCAGCTGACACGGGAACTGGTTTCATGGGTTCTTATTCCCGGGCACATGAAGTCTGTTGGCAGACCCCAAGAGCTGGGGGAAGCACCCAGTTGTGCACCTGGGCCCAGAGTCTTGAAGGAGAAGATGGTTCATTCCTCACCCAGCATGGCCATGCCAGGGGCTTCTGGGATGACCCGGGTGTGCCCCATTGTTGTACTGCATTTCAGAGAATGCATCCCCGAGTGAGCTGCGGGACCTGCTGTCCGAGTTCAACCTCCTGAAGCAGGTCAACCACCCACACGTCATCAAGCTGTATGGGGCCTGCAGCCAGGACGGTAAGGCCGGCCATGGGGCTCCAGGCAGCTCTGTCCTCCCTGCATCTGGCCTCTCCTTCCCTGACCCTGGGCTTCTGGCTTCCCCCTGGCCTGGAGCACTGGCTGAGTAAGCACTTGCCTTTAGAGAGGCCCTGCCTGCAGCACTCCTTGGGCCTGCTGTGGCTCTTGGAGGTCTCTGGGGTGACATCCCAGTTGTCACTGTTCCAGGCCTAGCACCTGGATCAGGGAGCTCCAAGAATGGACAGTGTAGCCTGGGCACGTACAGGGTATCAGGTGTGCCCTGACCTCCAGGTAATCCCAACCCTGGCCTGCAGAGCAGGAGCATCGTCACCACCTCAGATAAGGACACAGGATATCACCCATCTTTGGGTTTTGCAAATCTGCTGTGCTCCAGAGGATAGGTGTGTGTGTGTGTGTGTGTGTGTGTGTGTGTGTGTGTGTGTGTGTGTGGTGTGCCCACAGGTGTTTGGGGTGGAAAGGGGACAGGGAACAGAGAAAGGCCCATAGGCACCCTGGTCAGAGATGAGCAGGACTGAAGCCTTGGGAGCCGCTAAGAGACAGGGCACAGGGAGATGGCCTGGTGCAGAGCCCAGCCAGAGACTCTTGCAAGTCTCCCTGCCTCCTTTGGAACTCTCTAGACAGTGTTGTGCAGGATTGAGGACACAGAGAGGCACGAGGAGTTAGTGGCAGGCAGAGTTCCCTCCCAGGGCAGGGCTGAGCTCAGCGATCACCTGCCTCGGCACCCTCAAGAAGTTCTCACTGTACCTTGGAGGGAGCTGGTGGCCACGTGGGCACTGGAGGGCACAGGGCGAGTGAGTCAGGAGTGAGCTGGGCCTTCCAGGTCCTCACCCCTTGCGGAGCCTCGGTTACCTGCTGCCTAGAGAAGGGTTGTGCCCAAATCCACTCGCTGGTCAGGTGACAGAGCCTGCAAGCCTGCTGCCACCAGCGCAGCTTCCCACAAGCAGGGCTGCCCCTCTCTGTCTCCAGGGCCACTCCTCCTAATTGTGGAGTATGCCAAATACGGCTCCCTGCGGGGCTTCCTCCGGGACAGCCGCAAGGTGGGGCCTGGCTACGTGGGCGGCGGAGGCAACCGCAACTCCAGCTCCTTGGACCACCCGGATGAGCGGGTGCTGACCATGGGCGACCTCATCTCCTTCGCCTGGCAGATCTCCAGGGGCATGCAGTACCTGGCGGAGATGAAGGTGTGTGCCACGGGCACCATGCTGGCCCAGCCCATCCCCCACGGGGCCTGGCCTGAGGGTGCCTGATATTTTCTTCCTCACATACAGCTTGTCCACCGGGACTTGGCAGCCAGAAACATCCTGGTTGCTGAGGGGCGGAAGATGAAGATTTCAGACTTCGGACTGTCCCGAGATGTTTATGAAGAAGATTCATATGTGAAGAGGAGCAAGGTACCTGGTCCAGGGTGTGCTGGCGGGGGACTCCTGGGTCCAGCAGGCAGGGGTCAGCTGACAGGTCCTATGGCAGCCTCTTAGAGCATCTGGAAAAGATGAAGTGGACTTTTAGAGTACTGAACTTTTTCATCCTTCTGCCTCTGCTCTTTCCCCATTCTGGGTCCTCAGAGACCCCGTTCAGGCTCTTCCTAGGTCTGATCCTTCCCTGCGAGTGAATTCTCTTGCTTTTAATCACTTTCCAAAGCCACCAGAAATAACCGCCTCCTTTTCCACAGTTGTCCATCTCTATCTGACAGAATAAAAGGCCACCATTTCCCTCCTGTGTAGCCTCAGTTCTCTGCTCAAAGGAGGGTGAAATGAAATAAATTGGAGCTTGGTGATCATTCTTTGAAGAACAGCATGGTTTATGGGTGGTTAGGGGGGAGTCTTCCTGGAGTCCTGGGAGACCCTGGAGAATGAGGTGCAGAGATGTAGTTCGGGGGTCTTGGGAGCTTCCTCCAAGTCCAAGGAAAACATAGGCTATCTGATTCCCTGCATCTGTCCCCGTGGCAGTTGCCTGGACCTTCTTAGTTTTGTCACCCACCTCGCCACTCTTGAGTCTCTTCATCGTTTCTGCAAAGCCCAGACAGTTCAGGCTAGAGCTCTGGCCCTCGTGAGGCTGTGTGTGGCCAGCTCCATCCTGGGACTTGGTGCCCAGCTCTCCCTCCAGAGTGGGGACCTGAGAGTCACACTCACCTCCCCACCCTGGCTCCCGGGCTTCAAGGTAGCATTGATGCCTTTCTAACCCCTCTACCTTTAGGGTCGGATTCCTGTCAAGTGGATGGCAATTGAGTCCCTTTTCGATCATATCTACACCACCCAAAGTGACGTGTAAGTGGGTGCTGCCCCCCTGGGATGGGGTGATGGGGTCACAATGTTCAGCTGGGGAACAATGCAGGCTCCACCCTCTGTGCAGTGCCAGCCATCCACAGTGACCCCGAACTGAGGAATTGTCAGGGATTCACTCAACAGATGGCTGGGCCCAGGCAGTTCTCAAAGCCATAATGGAGTGTGTGGGAGTGGGGACCGCCCTCCTCATCTCTGGACAGACCCAGTCAAACAGTTCCCTTCCTCTGGGTCCTGGGCCAGGCCCTCATCTCAGACAGGTACCTGTGCTGCTCCCCGTCCACAGGTGGGGCTTGGTGACCACTCAGATCACCTATGGATGTGTGCCTGGCATGTCCCAAAGTTGAGGAGAGAGCCACAACTCATTCTTCTAGAAACATAACATCTTCTAAAGTGGTCTGCGGTTCTGAGCCTGCAGACCCAAGTAACGTGGGCTGTGAGAGGCAGTTCTAAACAAGTCTCCTGGTTACCTAGGTTGATGTAGAACCACTGGAAAACACAAAAAACACAGCCAGGAGACTAAGTAGCAGACACAGCCTTCTGGTGTCTTCTGTTGTGTGAATGTGTGTACTTTTTATTGCTGTAACTGGGCTCATAGGATACATGCAGTTTTGTGATATTCTTGTTCCTGCTTTGTAGTAGTAAGTTTTCTCTTATAGTTTAATATTTTCCTGGAAACTTTTTACTGTTGCTAAGATTGTATGAAAATGTCCCAGCACACAGGAATGGGGAAAGGAGTGTCCCCTTTGGGGTGTGGCTGACCAATGGCAGGGGCTCAGCAGATAACGTGAGCATCACAGGGCTTGGACACCAGGCAGCTGTCCATGCAGCCAGACCCCGCTGACATCTGTGTGCACTGAGCCCCTCTTGGAGGCTGACTGGGTTGCTGCTCCAGGGGAGACTGGGGCAGGGGTGGGCAGCTGGGTTCCCTGGAGGATGCCTCAGGCCAGCTGAACCTGCTCACTGGTAGACTTGCTCACTGCAGGTGGTCTTTTGGGGTCCTGCTATGGGAGATCGTGACCCTGGGCGGCAACCCCTACCCTGGGATTCCTCCCGAGAGGCTCTTCAACCTTCTGAAGACGGGACACCGGATGGAAAGGCCAGACAACTGCAGTGAGGAGATGTAAGCATGGGTTGCTTTGTCCGGCCAGCCTCTGACACAGACACATGGTCACCCATTCCGTCCCCACTTCTGAGCAGCCCTAGGCCACCAGCCCTGGGGAAGCTGAGTGACAGGGTGCAACAGGGCAGAAGTCAGAGAACCACCTTTGGATGTGGGTGGATGCTGGGCCCCCGACCCCTCTAGGGACTGGTGGGGCTCTCCAGGGACTTAGAGGAATGAATGGGGTGGGCACAGTGACACAAGCTTGCAATCCCAGTAATTGGGAGGCTGAGGCAGGAGAATTGCAGATTCAAGGACAGCCTTAGCAACTTAGCAAGACCCTGTTTCAAAATAAAAAGGGTTCGGGGTGTAGCTTGGAGGTAGAATGCCCCTGGGTTCAATCCCCAGTGCCCCCCCTCAAAAACAAAACAAAACAAAACAAATAGGAGCAGGGACAGGTGCAGGCTGAGCTCAAGGCCTCATGCAAGGTGTCCAGCTGGGGGGATGGAGGCAGGCAGGGCCAGCTCAGATGTGAGCCTGGTAGCATGGGACCCTTAAATGTTTTACGCCAGTTAAATCAGAAGGTTCCAGGAGGCCTGGTTGAAAGCAGAGGAGAAGGAACCACTCACAGGCAGGGACTGTGGTCAATGCCCAGCTCAGGGCGAGGTGAGGTGTGCCAGGCAAGGAGGTACTGCCTCCCTGGGTGCACGGGCTGGCAGCCACCCCAGCACATACCGCCACAACCCTGGAACCCTGTGGCCATTCCAGGGAAGGTGCAGGACGGGTGTGATTGCCGAAAGCTTTGTTCTTTGCCACACCTGAAAGCCCACAGTCAGCCCATCTTCTATAAGAGTTTTAAGCACTGGCACTTCTTACTTGGACACCAGTGCCTTTGTAAGGAAAGGAGAAACAAATCCCTCTTGGAGAGAAAAGGAGTCTGTCAATGCTGGGCTTGTGCTGGGCCCTGGCTGGCAGTGCAGAGGCCGCTGTGGGGCTGGGGGTAGAGCCCCTGAGCGCAGCACCTTGCTTGGTGTGGTGGCCCTGCTGGGCAGTCTGGGAAAGACCTGGCAATGCTCTCCCTCAGGTACCGTCTGATGCTGCAGTGCTGGAAGCAGGAACCAGACAAGAGGCCTGTGTTTGCTGACATCAGCAAAGACCTGGAGAAGATGATGGTCAAGAGCAGAGTGAGTCGCAGAGCTACTCCACATGGGCAAGAGGGGGAGGGGACTCCAGCCTCATCCCAGGGCAGGCTGCAGACCATCTAGTCCCCCAGGTGGGCCTGGCCAGAGGGTGATGGACAGATGGAATCCTGCTCCTCAAGCCAGGCCCTTGGGCTTCTTCCCAAATCATGGAGAATCCGCGGTTCTTAGCTTGATGCTCCGAGGCGCTCTCCACAGGCAGGCAGGGAGGAGACGGTTTCAAACTGAAAGAGCTGGTTTGCAGTAATGGAAGGCAAGAAAGCAGCATTAGCGGGTGTTGCCATCAGCACCCCACCACTGCAATCTGAACACTGACTCATGAACTTAGAGGAGGAAAGGTTTCCCGAGGCCCAGAGCTTGAGAGGTGTCTGTCCACAGGGCTGGCTTTGAGCAGAAATGATGATGAAGGGGACAGGGTGCACGGGGAATGCTCTTCTCACATCACGATGGCCAGAAGCAGAGAGAGGAGATGGGACGAGGGACACAGAGTCCTCCAGGTCGCACCCCCAGTGGCCCACCTCTTCTGCCACCCTTCCTGCTTATACTACACCTGTTCAAATTGTTAATCCACCAATGGATTCATTCTCTGATGAGATAAGAGCCCTCATGATTCAATTATTTCTTCTCTGAACCTTTTTGAATTGCCAAGGCATGAGCTTCCCTGGGGGGCATTCGATAGCACACCATAAGAGCAGGTGTCCTAAATGCAGCCTGACATGCCTGGCTGGGGCTGGGCAGTAACTAGGGCATGGTAGGGACTGTGGCACACAGGACCGCTCCAGTCCCCTTTTAAAGGGCCCCTCACTGTCACTACATATGGCCTGCAGGAATAGAAGTCCCTGCATATCAGGTCCTCTGAATTTTAAGAGGTTTATGTACATGGTGGCACAGGCCTGTAGTCCCAGATCCTTGTAAGGCTGAGGCAGGAGGATCACAGTTTTGAGCCCAGCCTAGGCAACTTGGAGAGACCTGCCTCAAAATAAAATAAAAAGAGCTTGGTATATGTACCACAGGAAAAAAAAAGAGGGGGGTATGTTAAATCATTCAGTTTTTATTGTTAAAACTCAATTAAATTTCCAAAAGCCTCATGTGGGTCAAAGAAATCTTGTCTGGGTATCCAGCAGTGGCTTGTGAACCTTTGATTAGCAACTCTATGAGTAAATGAGAAAGTCACCAAATTTTCCAACTAATATTTGTTGAGCAACTACTGTGTACTATATTCTGTCTTGGCTGCTGGGAAAGCAAGTGAGTAAGACTAGCCAGGGCCTGCCCTCAGACTGCTGACATGAGAGGCTTCGTCATCCCATTGGCACATTGTCTAAACATTCTTTAATCACACTCAAAAAGCAGGATGCACGATCTAGGCCTCCCTGTAATAAAACCTAACAGAGCTGTGATCACTTGGGCAGAAGTTCCAATTTCTGCGATTGCATGCAGGGTTGTCCTAAGCAGAGGTCATTGCTGATGCCAAAGGAGCTGGATTTCCTACAACAGTGCTGAGAAGCAGCCAGGGAAATGTGGGGAGCCCAGTGCATGTTCAAGCAGGGCAGTAACTGGGATGTCTCATGCTTGCAGCAGTGTCCTGGGCAAAACCGATGGCAGTGGCAGATTCAGACTCTAAGCCCTGGTGCGATATTCTAGATGGCCAGGGTCCTTGGAGGGGAGCTGAAAAGCATCCAGCAGATGGAGGCTGCTTCTTAGCATGTGTCACTTCCACATGAATAATGTGGTCACAGTGAGCTGTCCCAGGACCTGAGGGTTTATAAACAGGCCAGGCCTCCAGGTCCCCACTCAGGCAGGCCAGGTACAGCCGGATATGGCAGGCCATGGTCCTGGGTGGCACCTGCTGTCCCACAGGTCCTGGAGGGGTGATGCTGAGGGACATGTTTGTCTACAGGGTGGTGACTGCCTGGGAAGAGAGCTAGACTACAGAACACCTGAGACCAGGCGAGGCAGCAGTGGGCGAGTCTCCATGCCTGCCTTCAGCTTTGGTCTCACAGAGGGGCCAGGGTGCATACAGGGTGCGGATGCAGTGTGCCTCATCCTGGGGCACCTAGGGGCCTGCTGTGCATGCAGGCCAGGGTGACTGCCGTCTGTCTTCTAGGATTACTTGGACCTTGCTGCGTCCACCCCATCTGATTCGCTGCTCTACGATGACGGCCTCTCAGAAGAGGAGACGCCCCTGGTGGACTGTAACAGCGCTCCCCTTCCTCGTGCCCTCCCTTCCACGTGGATTGAAAACAAACTCTATGGTAGAATTTCCCATGCATTTACTAGATTCTAGTGATGCTGTTCCCTTCTGCACCCTCCTTGCTCTCTGTGATGCTTTCTAAGAGTGTTTCTGACCCAAGCGAAACCAAAGTCTACTCTGAACCTCTCTTTTCTTTGTAAATGTTTGGCTCTGCCTCCAGTTTACACTCAGGCATTTTTGCAACTGTGTCTTTCTAAAAGGATGTGAAAATAAGTGTTGTGACCCATACCACCCAGCCACTTAAGATGACAGAGAAGAGATAGATTGGGGTTGAATTCTCAGGGGACATTGAGAAGGGATGGAAAGTCATTGCCCAGGTGGAAGCAAGTACTTCTGGTTTAGCTACTTGGATACATTTACCTGATCTGGGGGGGGGGGGCAGGGGTGATTCAGAAAGGAGTAGCCACACCCCAGCCGGCACTCAGAACACGGCTGGGGACCCCAGACCCATCCAGGGCTGGTGGGGACCTCGAGGAGGCTGCCAGACCACCACTCCCAGCTGTGTGTCCATTGTTGGGATGGTGAGACGGAGGGCCAGGTGTCCCCGGGCAGGCATCCAGACTGCTGTTTTCACATCCTTCACTCCCCCTCCCCCACCATGATGGTTGTCACTTAGGAAGCCAGTGCTAAACACTGGAGCGGGTGCTTCTTCCAAGGACATAATGTGGTGCTGTGGCCTTGTGATGGACAGTAAATATGGTTCTTGCCAAAACTCCTTCTTTTGTCTTGGATTAAATACTTGAAAATTTTTTTCTGCTTCCTAACTTCATCACTGACCGTTTTAAAATCTCGGAATCCCAAGCATTTCTCCGGCTGAGATTGTTCCTCCACCTTCCCAACTCACTGGGTCCTCCTGGCTTGGGGTCTGGCGCTGCACACCTGCACTGCTGATGCTGATGCCGATGCCATGGGCGGCCCTCCACCGGGAGGCTCTCCTCCTCCGCTGGGACAAGAACGGCCCCTTTACATTAGAGAACGTCCAAAAGAACGTTCCACTGCAGTGAACCATTTCATACCGCTCCCACTTCACACTCCTCTAGGGAAACAGCCCAGCAGGTCAACAAACAGACACCAGATTTGAGAGTCTGAAGCTCATAAAACTCAAAATTGGTAGTGTCTAGCTGGGTGTGGTGGCACATGCCTATAATCCCAGTACTTGGGAGGCTGAGACAGGATCACAGGTTCGAGGTCAGCCTCAGCAACTTAGTGAAACCTTGTTACAAAATAAAAAGGGCTGGGGGTAAAGCATGGGGCGCGGGGGGGGGGATAAACTATCACTGGGTTCAATCACAGTACTAAAATAATATATTACCATGTGTCTGTTAAATTCTATTTACCCTTATTAGGTATAGTAGCACCTGCCTGTAATCCCAGTATCTGGGAGGCTGAGACAGGAGGATCACAGGTCCAAGGCCAGCCTCTACAACTTAGAGAGATTTTCAGCAACTTAGTAAGACCCTATTTCAAAATTAAAAAAAAAAAAAATTAAGGGCTGAGGGTACTACTTGGAGGTAGAATGCCCCTAGGTTCAATCCCCAGTACCAAATAAATACATAACAAATTCATTTACCTAAGAGAGCATGTGATATTTCTCCTAAGCAGAACAGTATTTTGGAAACCTGGAACTAAAAGTCATTAATGTAATTGGGGCAGAAAGCACGAGTTTGGTTTGAACATCAAAGGGAGTTTTGCCAAGGCCTTACTGTCTACACATGAAGTTTGGGTTCTTCAGTGCAGAACAAATGATCTGTTTTCATTTTTAGGCATGTCAGACCCGAACTGGCCTGGAGAGAGTCCTGTACCACTCACGAGAGCCGATGGCACTAGCAGTGGGTTTCCAAGATATGCAAATGATAGTGTATATGCTAACTGGATGGTTTCACCCTCAGCGGCAAAACTAACGGACATGTTTGATAGTTAACATTTCCTTGTGAAAGGTGATGGACTCAAAAGGGAAAAAAAAAACATGCCGAGAACGGAGAGTCACTTCTTTTGTGCACACCACACTGGCCCAGCCAAGGCTGGTTGCCCAGGCGGCAGACTCATTTTCAATAGCTTGTTTTAACTTCTCCAAAATGGTTTTACTTCCATAGCGGGGGATTTTCCCTCCTTCTAGACATGCCCCACTGAAGAATGTTGTGAGTCTTTGTGGTTAAGTATCTGTTCTCCTTAGCAGCGGGCAGAGCCCCCATTGGTGTGTCCTTCAGAAACCTCCATGTACTCTGTCCACATGAGTGGGTCAGCACCCCGTTTCTTGGTATAAGAAATCGAACCTGGACTGCCTGATTTTTCCTGGTTACCGCCAAACAACGCAACCAGGTTTCAACATGAAGCACAGGCACGCACACGCACACACGCACGCATACCCACACACTCACACGCAGTAGGAGAAAAACTGCCCCGAATGGCCTGCTCTCGCCCGGCCTGCGAGCCCAGCTAGGCCTGAGTGGTGCCATCAGAGCTCTGCCCGGGCTGGAGGAGGAAGGGGACTTCAGGACAGTCCTGAGAATGGCATTTAAAACCACCTTGACTTTTCTTTAGGAAGACATTTCATTTTTATCATGATCAAAATGATTCTTAGATTTAGCACAATGAAGAGATATACTGCCATCTTTGCTAGGTACATGAGGGCTTGAGGGAGGAGGGCACATAGGACGTTTCTGTCCCCTGCTGGGCCCGCTGCATCGTCCTCAGGGGTCAGTACTGAGTGATCAATACCCCGGCCAGCACAGGATGAAAAAAGAGGATGCTGGGAGCGCAGCAGCCTCCTTCCTGGGACTGCCACCCTCCAGTGCAGTCCTGATGTGGAAATGACAACAGTGACTCACGGAACTCCTGTGGAGAGGCACACAGGACAAGCGGGAGGGCTGCTTCCTGTCACTTATTCCTGATAGAGCAAGATGTTTCACTTTCTTAGATCCTGGCCTTGACTCAAGTGAGCTTCTCGTCACCCTCCGTCACTGGCTTGTGGTCACAGATACTCTGCACCCCTCCTGACTTGCAGTGGGGTGGGGTGGCTCTTGGGGAGCCCTAGCAGCTCTTTAGGGTGTCTCAGCATGGTCACATCACAGGAGATGGTCTCATTACCCAAACACTGCCTGGTCTTCAGACTTAAACCACTGTGATAGGACTTTTCAATAGTCTTAGAAAAGTACTGTATTTTACAGGCACTTCACAGAAGCAGTAAAATGACAGCATTTTGTGTGGCCAGAAGGTTTGGATGAGTGTGTGTGTGGTAAAGCCTTACGGTGTACGTGTCTGTGTGTGTGTGTATGCATCCAGAGAGAGCTGAAAAATGCTTATTTGGACATGTAATATGGCTTTAATTTGGGCCATTTTTCAGCTGCACTGTGAGAATTTCTTTTATACCTATCTATAGTCTTAAACTTTGGGTTTTCTGCTGTGCTTATTGATATAGAAATAAAAATACAGAAATAAGAATAAACTCAAATTACTAAAAATGCCTGCATAGTAAGTGTCGATTGTTACAACAGTTTTGTTCTCTTAAGACAAGAGCTCCGGGTCCAGGTGACTGACCCGCAAAAGGGAATTAATGCTTGGCTACAGACCCAATAGTCTGTCCACCCATACTTGCTAGTCCTATCAGATAGGATTTTCCTATACATATATGCAGAAGTTACTAAGTATTAAGTACTATTGAGTATTAAGTAGCAATCTGTCAGCTATTAAAATTTGTAAAATCCATTTATGAAAGGTTATTAAATCATACCATGTTAACTTGTTTTGTAATCAAGGTGACTAAAGAAGTAATTTCAGTTGTATAAATAAAATCATGTATCATAAAATGTGTAAACTCCTTTTTTTTTGTACTTCCTAGCCAGAAACATCAGATCTTTTGCTTTTGAAGTTTTCATATAAAAATTAAAATGTCACAAGGGAGTCAGACCCAATGGCATATGCTTGTAGTCCTAGTATTTGGGAGGCTGAGACAGGAGGATAAAAAGGGCTGGAAGTGTAGCTGGGAGATAAAATGCTCCAGGGTTCAATGTCCAGTACCAGAAAAAAAAAGGAAAAAAATCACAAGGGTATCTATTAACAGTAGCCACTGGGGACTGGATAGTGATCAAAGACTGTGGCCTCTTGGTGTTATTACTGGTGTGTCCTATGCATGGCTAGGCACATTGTTAATAACTGCTAAAACTCAGCTAATTGCCCTTCAAGGGATTCATCCTTTGGATGACTCCCTAGGATAAAGCAGAAGCAGTGTTGAGTTTAGGTATCTGAGTCTCTCTGGCAATTCCTCCCTGCTGATTTCTTGAAGCTGGAGTTGAGTTGTAGGAGAGAATGTACTACTGAACATTAAGTAGCTGTCAGTTATTAAAGTTTGTGAAGTTTGCATAGTCATCCATGAAGGTCCATTAGAAACTAGAGGGAAATTGCTGTCCTGAACCCAGGCCTGGGTGTGCGTCACCCAACAGCTGTATGTGGCGTGAGTGGCCATGCTCCCGGCCCTCAGTGCCTGTACCTGACCATGGCTTCCCCCTTTGATCTGGGCCATGGGGGCTGGAAAAGAATAGTGCCCTGTCTTCCTAGGTGGCTCAGTGCAGCATCTATTCTCTGGCTTATATGGGCCTTTATTCAGGACTGTAAGTTTGGTTTTGGTTTTGTTTTATAGTACTGGGAATTGAACCCAGGGGTGTTCTACTATAGAGCTCCACCCTCAGCCCAATTTATTTTTTATTTTGAAACAGGGTCTCTGAGATCCTTCTGTCTCAGCCTCCCAAGCACTGGGATAACGTGTGTACCACCATGCCTTGTTTATGAATCTGCATTTTATATCTCGAGAGCCAGTAATTCATTGCAGGCTTTGCCTTGGAATGTTGGGACACCCAGGGTGAGAAAAGCTAATACTGAGCCAGGTCTGGTGGCACATACCTGTAATCTCAGCATTTGGAAGGCTAAGAAAGGAGAATCACAGGTTTGAGGACAGCTTCAGTAGAGAGACCATGTTTAAAAATAAAGAATTTTAGCCGGGCGTGGTGGCGCACGCTTGTAATCCCAGCATTTGGGAGGCTGAGACCGAAGCATCCGGGTTCGCGGCCAGCCTCAGCTACTTAGTGAGGTCCTCCGCAACTTAGTGAGACTCGGTTTCAAAATAAAGAATAAAAAATAGGGCTGGGGGTATAGCTCGGAGGTAGAACGCCCCTGAGTTCAATCCCCAGTACCGAAAAAAAAAAAAAAAATAAAATAAAAATAAAGAATTTTAAAAGGGTGGGGGATATAACTCAGTGGCAGAATGCTCCTGAGTTCAATCCCCAGTATCCCCCCCCCCCCCGACACATACACCAAAAAAAAAAAAAATCCAATACAGCCTCTTTCTCAAGACATAGTCCTCCATGAGGAATCTGTGTGTATTCTTTTTCCTTCCCTAATAGATGAACATAGCTTCCACCAGTTCCTGCCATGAGGCTAGTTTATTATGTTACTGAAGATGACAGGCAGTAGGGCTCTGGATCAATACTTTATATATAGAAGACAATTCAAATGGAAGCATAATCTCCAGCCGTATGAAGACAGCAATTCCTTCCCCGAGGCAGGCAGCCCTAAGCGGCTCCTCCCCTTCCTTCTAGAACATTTTCACAGTCTTTAGCCATCCTTGCAACTGCAGGGTTGTTCCAGGAAGTCTTGGGAAATCTGTACCTGTGTGGCATGAGTGAGGTGTAGCGAGACTGGGTATGAGAGCATGTGCAGTTGCAACCCTCATGCGTTCCACTCGTGGGTCTACACAGGAAGCCTCCTTTCCACCCTTCTCCCTGGCAGTGGCCTTGGCCAGAACTCTGTAGAGTACTCCATCTCATTCAAGGAAGTAGGAAGCATGTGAGGGATTGGCTGACCAGAGATCAAAAGAAACCAAAACATGTAGGTAGAGAATGGTTGGATTTAGTCCCATTGCTATGTCTTGCCTGAGGCCAAGGAATAGCTATGCAGAACTACAGGGGAAGCTTCACTAGCTGAGTCAAGGAGGCAAACACTGTAAGCTCCCAAAAGAAATTGGCAGTTAGTTTTTGCAAATGTGGTTATGGCAAATGGCAAGACATTTTCTCAGATGTTATGGGCATGCGCGAGATCACAGGAGCCGGCTACCGGAGACCAAGCAGAGCCTTGAAGGGGCCACATCTGACTGTGGGAACTATGGGGACATCAGTGTTGCAGGGAATGGGGCCCAGCCACATGGAGGGGCCACTCTGGCCACCGTGACTTCTGCGATTCCCTATCATGCCAGGAGAATTCGCAAAGCTACATCCATCCAGGTGACTAAGCAACTCAAGTTCAAAATACATGTCACCAAGTAAGGTAGGAAAGCATATTCTAAAGTTTAAAAAGTAAACAAAAAGAAAAGAAAAGAAAGCCGGGCGTGGTGGTGCACGCTTGTAATCCCAGCATTCGGGAGGCTGAGACTGGAGGATCCGGGTTCGAGGTCAGCCTCAGCTACCTAGTGAGGCACTCCACAACTCAGTGAGACTCGGTTTCAAAATATAGAATAAAAATAGGGCTGAGGGTATAGCTCGGAGGTAGAACGCCCCTGAGTTCAATCCCCAGTACCACAAAAAAAAAAAAAAAAAAAGAAAAGAAAAGAAAAGAAAGAAAAAGAAATAACTTCTCATTTTATTTTAGAAGGAAAAAAATTTGTATTTCATTTCCAAGTAGTGGTTACCATGGAGACTATCAGCCTCTTGAATAAACACCTGAAGCTTGTTTGGAGGTCTGAGTGATTTGTCAGTGTTCTTACCAGTACCAGAGCAAATGTGTCCTTTTAGGCATCTCTCATTTCTCACCTGAGCTCCAGTCCTTTTCTGCACTTGCCCATGGAGGAAGAGGTCTTGGGATCCCATCCAAGTAAAGAAAGTATGTAGGCTGCCTATGCCACCCAAGGAAGGGACCCCATGGCTAGAGGACTGCAGAAGCCAGGTGGTGCTCACCTGGATCCTCTGCTCTCCCAGAGCACGTGGCTTCTATATTTTGTGCCTTTCTTCTGAGAGTTTTAAAGAACTTGAAGATTTTCCTAGAGATGACTATGGACACAGGGCCTGGGAGGCTGAAATCTTGGCTTGCTCACCACCCCAGGGTTAAAGGAGCACATTGAGAGTTTGGGGGACTTCATCAGTATCTGAAAGGAAAAGTGAAATTATAGGAAGTGATTCTTAAGAATAGGAATGACACTGAGGATGGAGGAATTCTGACCTCTCACAAGATAGTCTTTGGAAAAAATAAAAGGAGTATTGTAGGAAATTGTACCTTTGAAGAGATGCTCAAGCGATTACCTATAAGATAATTACCCTTACCTGCACGGCATACATCCCAAGACCCCCACAGGATGCCTGAAACTACAGATAGTACCAAACCCCAGCTGTCTGTTAATCAGGATGGCTACTAAGTTACTAATGGGTGGGTAGCATATACCATGGGTACATCAAACAAAAAGATGACTGGTATCCTGTACAGCATAGCGTGAGATAGTGTACAGAATGGCACACAACTTAAGATACAGGAATTGTTTCTAGCTTTCATTATTTTCAGACCATGGTTGGCCACGGGCAACTGCAACCAAGAAAAGAAACCACAGACAAGGGTTGCATGGGAGATGACTGCAATCTTTTAACTTTTTTGGGCTCTTGGTGCCCCTTTTGATCATTTTCTTGCTTCTTTGACCAATATAAAGAAGAGCAGAAATCCAGGATTAGTCCACCATCTCCATGGTCAACTATGCTAGGAAGTGTTCTTGATGTTTCTGTTATATTATTGTGTTAGTCAGCTTCCCATACCTGTATCAAAGTACCTGAGGTAAACAACTTGAAGGAGGAAAGATTTATTTTTTCCTGTTTCAAAATTTAAGAAATTAAATAAGGTCAGGGATATAACTCAGAGGTAGGACACCCCGGGATTCAATTCCTAGTTCTAAAAAACAAAGAAACAAAACAAAAACACAGAGACAGAGTCCCTATAAGATATTTTGAACCACAAACCATAACTGACCAACCCAGGGCAAAAACAAATCCCATACAGGCCATGAAGATCCACTTCAGAAGCCAAATGCTTTTTGCCTCAAGGTGATGTGTGACCTGTTCTACCTGCCCTGCATCACTGATGCAGGTACAGTATTAGCAATGACAGAAATCATCATTGCAAGAAATCTAGAGCAGTATGACTGTCCATCACCACTGTTTTAATGAGCTTTTTCATTACTGTGACCAAAATGCCTGACAAGAACAGCTTAGAGGAGGAGAGGTTTGACTCTGGTTCCGCGGTTCAGTCCATGGCTGGCTCCAAGGCAGAAGCATCATGGCTGCAGGGTGTAATGGAGAACAGCTGCCCTGGGCCTCTGGGAAGCAGAGAGAGGGAAAGGAAAGAGATTCACAGGCTGAAGGTGAAAGGATGTAAATATTCTATATAAATGGAAACCAGAAGCAAGCAGGGGTAGCTACCTTCATAGCTGATACAGTAGACTTTGAGCCGAAAATTGTCAGAAGAGACAGAGAGTCATTTCTTAGTGATAAAAGGAACCATCCAAAACAAAGACATAATAAATATTTATGCTTCTATATTGGTACACCTACCTACATAAAACAAACTCTTCTTGACTTGAAGACCCAGATAGAACCCCAACATGATAATTCTGAGAGACTTCAACATACCTCTTACATCATTAGATCGGTCATCCAGACAAAAGATTTGTCAAGATACTTTAGAGCTAAAGAACATTCTTGGACTTTACAGAAATTTACATAATATTCTAACAGCTGAATACCCATTCTTCTCAGTTGTTCATGGAAGCTTCCCCAAAATAGAACATTCTAAGCCACAAAACAAGCACCAGCAAATAAAAAAAATGATATAATTCCTTTCATCTTTTCAGTTCATAACAGACTGAAAGTAGAAATCAACCACAGGAAGATCCAGAGAAACCACACAAATACATGGAGATTGAATGCTACATTACTAAATGAAGATTGGATCAGAGAATAAATAAGGGGAGAAATTAAAAAGTTCCTAGAATCAAAAGAAAACAGAGATACAACTTATCAAAATCTATGGGACACCCTAAAGGTAGCATTCAGAGCAAATTTTATAGCATTGAAAAAAAGAAAACTCCAAATAAACAATTTAATATGCACCTCAAGGCCCTTGAAAAACAGGAACAAACTAACCCCAAAGCCATCGGAAGGCAGGAAATAATCAAAATCAGAGCAGAAATTAATGAAATATAAAACATAAAATATATCCAGAAGATCAATAAAGAAACCTGTTTTTTTTACAAGATAAATTAGACCCTTAGCCAACCTAAATAAAAGAAACCCAAATTTCTAGCATAAGAGATAAAAAAAGGAGATGTCACCACAGATAATGGGGAAATCCAGAAAATTATTAGAAACTATTTTGAAAACTTATACTCCAATAAACTGAAAAACCTAGAAGAGTCTGACAAATTCCTAGGCACCTACAACCTACCTAAACTGAACCAAGAGGACAGAAAAAACCTAAACAGACCAATAGGAAGAAAAGAGTTCAAAACAGCAATATAAAATCTCCCATCAAAGAAAAATCCAAATCCAGATGGATTCCCAGCTGAATTCTACAAGAACTTTATAGAAAAACTAAGTCCAATGCTCTTCAAATTATTCCATTAAATATAAAAATAAGGAATACCACCAAACTCAGTCTACGAAGCCAACATCACCTTAATCCCAAAAACAAATAAAGATACCATGAGAAAAGAAAATTACAGACCAAATATTATCGATGAACATAGATGCAAAAAATTATTTAAAAAACTAGGAATCAGCATTCACAACTACATGAAAAAATAGTACACTATGATCAAGTAGACTTCATTCCAGGGATGCAAGGCTGGTTTAACATACACAAATCAACAAATATAATCCACCACATTAATAGAACTAAGGGGAAGAAAACCCACAATAATCTCAATAGATGTGGAAAAAACATTTGACAAAATCCAACACTCTTTCATGATAAAAAACACTAAAGAAATTAGGAATAGAAGGGCGGGGTATGGCGGCGCATGCTTGTAATAGCAGTACTTGAGAGGCTGAGACAGGAGGATCCGGGTTCGTGGTCAGCCTCAGCTACTTAGTGAGGCCCTCTGCAACTTAGTGAGACTCTGTTTCAAAATAAAGAATAAAAAATAGGGCTGGGTGTGTAGCTCTAAAGTAGAATGCCCCTGGGCTCAATCCCCAGTACCAAAAAAAAAAAAAAAAAAAAAAAAAAAAAAAAAAAAAAAAAAAATAGGAAGAGCATCATAAAGGCTATACATGATGAACCCAAAGCCAGCTTCATTATGAATGGGGGAAAACTAAAAGAATTTCCTTTAATATCAGGAACAAGACAAGGAGGCCCATTGTCACCACTCCTATTTAACATAGTACTTAAAACTCTAGCCTCAGCAGTAAGACAGGAGAATTAAAGGAATACAAATAATGAAAGAAGAACTGAAACTATCTTTGTTCACTGATGACATGATCCTTTACTTAGAAGACCAAAAAAAAAAAAAAAAAAAAAACCCAAACTGAAGACTTCGAGAGGTGATAAATACCTTCAGCAAAGTAGCTTGGCACAGGGAAACCAAAGGGAGTAAGAGAGGCCATGTCCCTACGCTCACAGAACAGACAGAACCATTCAGTTGAAAGGGTCCAGAAGGAAAGAGCAAGCCACATTTGCCATTACTGAACATGAGACTAGAGGGCAAGGTCCAGAGATCCCTGTGTTCTGTGGACTTCTTTACTGATGGGGGTGTCAAGTACAACATCTTAGCCAAGGGACATGTAGCGGACTTGGATGGAGAACTTCAAAGCTACTGACCTGGTAACATGATCTTTTATGAGCGTTCAGAGGACACACACTGAGGTTCATCATGAACTGGCTTAGCTAAGTACATAGCACTTGGTTAAGTGGAAATTGTCCACATGCAGACAATTTTCCAAGGGCCAGGTGGAACCAATAAGCATTGTAGACTTTCAAGTGTTTACTCTTCTTTTCCCTAAACTATGCTTACCCCTCCCTAAACTCATCCTGTGACTGAGGCTGAGACCAGAGGATCTGGGTTCCCGGCCAGCCTCAGCTATCTAGTGAGGCACTCCGCAACTTAGTGAGAACGTGTTTCAAAATAAAGAATAAAAAAATAGGGCTGGGGGTGTAGCTTGGAGGTAGAATGCCCCTGGGTTCAATCCCTCATACTGCAAAAAAAAAAAAAAAAAAAAAAAAAAAA